>PVKE010004152.1:13179-66739 GCA_004027555.1 Craseonycteris thonglongyai
TCAGTGCATAGTTATTTCTATTTTACTTTTTGACAGATAGAGAGAGAGACAGAGACAGAGACAGTTAGAGAACCAAACTGTGGGAACTCCCCAGTTCAGCATGTGGGTCCTGCCTGGGCCGGAGCCGGGATTCGATCCTCGGTCCTCATGGCCTCAAAGCGAGCGCTCAACCCGCTGAGCCGTCCCGGCTTTCCCCGTGCCTGCTCTTTTAACTCAGTTTCCATGTCTCACTTGGCTCCCGTGGGGAGAGGTGGGACTTACATGTTTGGGAATGAGCTGGTGCCCTGCTATTGACCAAACTAGTGATGCATTTATGGCAGGCTTGACACAATTTGAAGTATTTTAAGCCCAAGGTAGTTGTTGCTGGAGGATTTTTGAGAGGCCAAACTGACCCTGGAATTGTGTCCAGACTTGGTTTGCTTCTGTTCAGAAAACACCCAGGGATTTTACTTTACCTGAAACTTTCTAGTTAGGGGGTTTTGCTGGGCTTTCATAATTCGCCATTCCGGAGAACTTCTGAGACAATGGATGAGACTGATTTTTTTTTTTAGCTGCCCACAATTGGTAATTTTGTAAGATGTTTAAATACGTGAATTAAGGAGGGAAAATTTGATATGAACTATAATTAAATAATATTATATCAATGATGAATTTCCTGATGATTGCCACTGTGATTATGGGAGAGAAAATCCTTGTACTTAGGAGACGATACATGCCAAGGGATTTAGGGGTGAAGGGTCATGAGGTTGGCACCTTACTTCAAATGACTCAGAAAAAAAGTACGTATAAATAAGTATCATCATGCATGCACACATAAGTACCCACATATATGTAGAAAGATAAAGCAGCTATGGTAAAATGTTAATGATGAATTAAGTGAATGGAGGGTGACGCTAGGCGAAGAGTATGTGAGAGTTCATGTGTGATATTACTGTAGCTTTTATGTGGGCCTGAAGTTCTCTGCAGGTGAATAATTAATTAGGAAGGTGGCTCCATGGGAAGAGTAGCTCCTGAGACATTGACAGCCTGCTGGCTGGGCCCTGCCGTTCCCACAAGGCCTCGTGGTGTGTTCTGGGATTTAGGCATCCGCCCTTCGCATGTAGGCTCCTGCTCTGCCGGTCCCTGTCCCGGCTGGTCTGCCCCATCTCAGTCAAGAGTCATCGAACACGGGCACCAGTGTGTGCCAGGTACTGCAAGCGACAGGGGAGTGGACAATAAGCGGACTAGTCCAACAGGGAAGACAAGGTCAAGGACTCCCAGAGAGCTGCAGAGGGGTAGTGAGGAAGCGTGTTGTAGGTCGAATCGTGTGGGGGTCAGAGGAGGAAGGGGGTATTTGAACCCAGAGTGATGGACGGTGGGAGTAGCATGGCAAAGCGAGGTTGAAGGCGTACTGTAGACAGAGGGCCCAGTGGGCATGTGTGACCCTGAGGGGACCTGTCGGAGGTGTTGGGAGAAGGGAAGCCTGGCAGGAGCAGAGGAGTTGAGAGAGGCAGGCAGGGTCTCCTGTTTTTATTTATTCTGAGAGCCAGGGGGAGGTGTAGGCAGTGATGTCATGATTAGCTTTGCATTTTTTTTGGGGTGGGGTGGGGTGGGGGGAAAACCCTCTAGGTGCAGTAGAGAAAATAAATTGGAAAAAGTAAAAGTGGAGGTGGGGAGGGAAGTTAGGAGGCTGTTGGAACAATCGGGTGACCAGCGATGCTTTCCTGGCCTGGATGGTGGGTGTATCAAAGGGGAGAAATGGGTTAACATCAGAGACATGTAAGACTTGGCTGGACTTGGTGACTGACTGGATTATCCCATTCTGACATCCCTTTATTGAAAAGTGTCTGTTTTTCATTTTGGTGTATAGATCTGGTTGGAAAAAACTTTTTTTTTTTAGAGCGCATTTGCTAATGTACCATTTACATGACATTGACTAATTGTCTTGTTTGTGTATGCCGAAGATGAATATTTCTTGTGCAACCAGAATGGTTTATCTCATTCAATAAGATCATGCTAATTAGGAATTGAGACCTACCCATCTCACATATTCTGGAAGCTTGAGATGTAGGAGATAAGAATTAATGAAATTCTAAAACAATCTATTGCACTTATGCAATTACACGTTAGACAATAGGGGTTCTATTGGAAGATATTAATTTTGACGGGGAAGAGGCTGTGCATGATGCAATCACAATTCTGACAAATAAATGCCATTGTACTTTTTCATGCCAAAGCCGATTTACAATTATAGTAATACGTGCTTCTCTTTGATTTATGGCATCCTGTTAGCCATGGAATTACTTAGCAAAATCAGTTTGGCTTGATATAAGATTTTCTCCTTGCCTAGAAAAAAATTTGGCCTGAAGAAAAGATGACATTAATTTAGGAATAGTGGAGTTATCATTGAGTTATCAAAATAAATCTGAGGACATAAATCAATTCAACTGCATGGAGAATGCTAAATCGATAAGTCCAGAGAGACTTCATTGATTGTATGGCCATCACTCAAGCATTCTTCATTCGATTCCTCAGCCATATGTTTAATTGGAATGATAATGGAGATAACTTCGGGTACCTCCATGGGTCTTGACTTTGATATGGAGTCGTTCAAGGTAATGGACGCGGTTGGGCATGGCTGGCGCTGTTCTTCAGATGCAGGAGGGTACCTGTGGGAAGACTTCCATCTCCCTGACTCCTGGAGCTTCTGCTCTGGGCCCACGACGGCTCAACAGCGTTAAGTCACTCTTTTTAAGTTTAATTTAAAAAAACTGTCTGAGTAAACTGATCACAATATTAAAGGAACATTAAAAATTACTCATAGTTAATACCACCTTAATGTATTGGCAACCATGATGCTGAACTGTAATATCTGTTTCTGTGACTTCTCTCTCTCACTTAGAAGACTATCCATTTGAGGGCAAGAGCCTTTTATCTTAGTATCCCCTAGGAATTGTTTAAATGAATGAGTATTTCTAGATAGCTGTAACCAGAACTGTATTGGTTAACTTTTGCTGCATAACAGCCCTCAATGCTTAGTGGCTTAAAACAGTAACCGTTTCATGTGCTCATGATTCTGTGGGTCAGGTAGGTGGTTCTTCTGCTCTTAGCTGGGACTGATTAGTCCAGGATGGCTTCACTCACATCTGGTGGTTGATATGATGACAACTGGCATGATGGCCACCGACCTCTCATCTAGTAGGCAGTTCACATTGATGGCAGGAGAGGTCCCCTCAGACAGACTTTATCAAGGCTTTGCTTGTGTCACATTTGCTGATATCCCTTGACCAAAGCCAATGATGTGCCAAGCCCAGATCTGAGAGGTGGAGAAATGGATTCTACCTCTTGTTAGGGGGAGCTACAAAATATTGCAGCTATTTCCCCCCAATACTGAAGAAATATAAGTAGAATTACATTTTATGCTTCCCCCACTTAACTATAGATGCTTCCTCTTACTACATTAAAAAAAAAGCTAATATAGTGAATATTTACGATGTGCTAATTGCTTTAGGTACATAAAACACTTAATTCTCAGACAATTCTAAATGGTGGGTAAAATTATTATCCCCATGTTACTAGTGAGCAAATGAAGGCACAGAGACATTAAGCAACTCACCCAGGGTCACACAGCTAGTAAGTGGGGGAGCAGAGATTTTAATCCTAATCTCTTTAGCTTTAGAGCTGGACTCTTAGCAGACTTTTACGGTTTCTTTCTTGTTGGGTGATTAGATGTTGATAAAATTTTGAAATTATAGGCAATATCATCAGGGGCATTTCCCAAGCTGGGTGTTAGACTAGCCTCCCATTCCCAGGCTTCCCTGACCCAAGGGTGACTTTGGCCTTGCGGTTACTGACAGGCCGTCTTCCAAGTCTGCCACAGAAGACCCCTTCTAACTTTTGGTAATTCTGCTCTTTGTGTTTCTCCCAAACCATGGAGGTAAGAGGCTAGCTAGATTCTGTCAAATCTAAAATTAAGGGTCTGGGAAGCATTCCATTCCATGTGATGGCTCATCCTCACCTCCTTTCCCACGCAGGTTGAGCATTGGCCGTGGGTCCCACCTCAGCATTCCATGGTGGTGCAGGAGTCTTTTTTTAAAGATTTATTTATTGTTTTTGACAGAGAGAGAGAGAGAGAGAGAGAGAGAGAGAGAGAGAGAGAGAGAGAGAGAGAGAGAGATACAGAATCAGAGTCAGAGAGAAGGGGGAGGGCCCAGAACAGTCTCCATAGTTGCACATCATCGGTTTTTCCACATAGTTTCATTCCACAGGTGGGCAGGGCTGCACAGGGCAGGAACTGGGCCAGGGGCTTGCCCCGGTGAGAACTGAACTGGAGGCACTCCCCAGTGCAGCATATGGGTCCACATGGGCCGGGACCGGGATTCGATCCTCAGTCCCCGGGGCTGCAAAGTGAGCGCCTAACCCACTGAGCCATCCCGGCTTCCCCAGGAGTCTTTATTGTATTGCCTCCTTTTCCTAGATCGGGTCTCCTCCAAATGATGCCATGAAGTTCTTCAGGTATTCCCCTGCCCTTCCCCCGGCAGCCAGCTTTCTGTGATTAGCTGACTGTTGCTTCCTGTAGACCCAAGCTGATCGGACCACGGGCTCTGGGTGTGCATTGAAGAAGGCTGGGCCAGGCTCCGTAACCTCACTCCTCAAACTGGTGAGATTCAGAAGGAAGCAGAATCGTTCTTTAGATATAGTTGTTGGATTAGAAAGATCATAGAGGAGGATTCACACCGACATTTAGGAGGAGGCTTTAAAGATATTCAGGAGCTCAAATGGGCTTCTCCATACCTTAACCATCATTTCAAGTAATTGGGCCAAAAAACAAGGATAAAGGAAATACCACATTCTTCCTGTGTTTCTCCTTTACTCTCACAACACTACCACATTCACTACACTTCGATAACAGTTGTTAAACACAGATGTTATTCAAATTAAATTATATACATTTACAATTAAATAAATTATATGAAAAGGTTATAAATACTCAAAACTCATCACTTACTAATTTTGCATTTTGCTATTCTCTGCGACCTTGAGGTTATTAATATCTATTTTGTCAGTATGGTAGAAATACAACATCACAGTGTGCTACTCTGCATTTCTTCCCATAGTAATTCATGACATCTTGTTGTTGGTAGCTTGGAAGCAGCCATGGAGGGAATGTTTAAGGCCTGGAAACCTGCAAATGCTGCAAATCAGTGCATGGTTTATTGTTTCGTTTGCCTAGACTTGAGAAGGTCATGAAGAAAATGTGAATAATGCTTATTAAACGTAAAAAGTGTGTCATGTCTGTACCTGTTATGCTGAGAATAGTAAAAAATTTGAGGAAATTCTCTTGGTATTTGAAACTATCCTGATTCATCAAGGAAGTCACTCATGTTGTTAATGAGCCATTGAAGTTCTGACATATGTTTCCATTATTTCATTTTACTCATTAAGGTAAAGGAAATTATCAACCTACATTCATTTTTGAACTATACCAGCTTATCAGTTGCAACCAGAGGTTGACTATGGATGCAAGAATTCGGCAAAAATCAACAAAACATTGTATGAGTCCATTGGTTATATGGAATTTATTTTTATTTTTTTAAAGATTTATTTTTTATTGTTTTGACAGAGAGAGATGGAGACAGAGACAGAGACAGAGAGAAGGGGGAGGGCCCAGAGCAGTCTCCACAGTTGTACATCATCAGTTTTCGACATGGTTTCATTCCGCACAGGTGGGTGGGGGCCCCGCAGGGTGAGAATTGGGCTGGGGGTCTCCTGCATGGGAAGCATGCTCCCATGAGCTGGGGGCCCAAACGGGGGCCTCCCACATGGGGAGCTCACCCCAGCAAGAACTGAGCTGGGGGCCTCCCACATGGGAAGCACACCCCAGTTCAGCATATGGGTCTGCATGGGCCAGGACTTGATCCTTGGACCCTGGGGCTGCAAGGCGAGTACTTAACCCACCTAGCGATCCTGGCTTCCCCGATTATATGGAATTTATATTAAGAAGTGTTGTATAATTTATTATTGCTAATTGGGTGTTATGCATCTTTTATATCAGTAAAATTCATATTAAACTCATATACGTAGTATCTATTTATGCAGACATTGCCCCCTGCCCAATGATAAGTTGTTAAATATCTGCCGGCTCTGCTGGTTCACCACTGACATATTCCCATTACACTCTTACTGATCACACATAAGTGTCTGGGGTTTTTCTCTACAATCTGTAGGTGTGAAAATACCACCTTTCCTTTTAATCCTTGGCTGGCTTAGTCACAGAGATCCTACAAATCAAATTCAGCCAGCTGAGGAAGTCCAAAGGGAAAAACATGGCTGCCCTGCCATCTGAGGCGTCTCGTAGGAAGAATTGCAACGAGCACATGAGGACAGAGTTAGCCCTTCTAGGCGCTCCTGTAAGGAACCGTCTTGTTCGTCACAAAGGAGCATTTTAGAATTTGTGCATTTACATTGATCAGAGTAACAATGACAAGCATTTATGAGCTTTATCATTTACGAAACACGTCCACATTTATTAACTTATTTCATACCTCCAGACAGTTCTGTTTCTAGCAATTCATGTGTAACTGGCGAGGGGAAATATTGATCACAGCTTGAGGTACTAGCGAGCTCATTCCTTTCCAGGATGTCGTTGTTTCTTGGACTCGGCATTAAAGGCGTTTACTTGCTGTTTCCTACACCCTATTATACCCAATCTGCAGTGAATTCAGGGCAGGAAACGAAACTCCTTGAGGGGTTATTAACAGTTCAAGTGGAAAGAGTAATCCCAGTTGCCAAAAGTAAGTATGATGCAGTTGTTTTTGAATCCATCTCTCTCCCTGGGGGGGTGGCTGGAGAAGGGGGTCCACAGTACTGACTGGGGGTGTAGAGATGTAGATGTGAACAGAACCAACTCCATCTGTGTCCTGGATTTCATTTTATTTCTAATTTTCATGCCTTTGACCAACCTCAGTGTCCTTAGCAAGCATATCAAAGCCTTCTGGTTGATTATTATCTGTATTCTTTACAATGTAACCACATATATTTTTGTTAGTCAGGGCCAGAAAAGCATAACCATGATAAATATCAAAGTGGTGATACTATCCACGGTAAACAATCTTGTATCACAAGACCGCCAGGAGGTACGACCCCTGGTGCGTACTGTATTCTTTGTCCCTTTGACTTGTCAATCACTAGTGCCTGAGTTACACTATTAAAAAAAGTCCTGTAACAGGAATCTGTTAGTGGAGAATAATCTGCGCAGATTGCTGGGTCTCCTGTCTGCTCTTACACTACTGCCCTCTTAGTAAATTACCCTGTAATAAATTCTGTTATAGTCTATGGAGTTGCCCGCATCCTTTTTTGGTCTGAAGATACTTATGGTGGCCATTATACCTTTGCCCCATCATCAGAAAGGGTAGTGCAGAGGGGGAAGCACTTAAGCATTGTGGAGAGAGTTCTAGTCCATTTTCTAAACACTGTACCTGTTTTAGCTTTTTCCACATATGGTGAATCAGAAAAAAATACATTGATATTATGATGGAGGAAAACATCATCCAAGTCAACTACCGTATTTTCTTTTGTTGTGATCAACATCATAGCATGGAAGGTTTGCTGTGGAGAACCGTGCTTAGGGTAAGGTATGAATTAGTACAAAAACACATGACAACTCATTTGCAATAGTCCATACCTGCTAACAACAATGAAGAGAGGGCTGTTGCACACAGGGTGCTGGGAGTATGGCTATTGTCCAGTTAGCGTGATTGGTTTTCAGAACTACGCAGGGTCTCTCAGACCCCCAAATGGGCATTTGGGACTAAAAGAACTAATTTGATGTTCTCTGATGATCAAACCAAATTAGACTGTTATCACATCTTAACTCTGCTTTATGCAGTGTGAGCTTGGATTGTCTACAATAGCATTCTTGGCACGCTTGGGAACAAAGAAATTCAATTTCAAAAGTAAACACAGTTAGAGTACAAAAACAGTTCAGAGGACAGCTTATATACAGCACAAAACCCAGCTCATTAGGGCCCACAGATGCAACTGAAGTTTGCAAACCTGAAGCAGTATTTTATCCAGCCAAAGATGGCCAGATAACATTTTTTTCATCAAGATTTGCTTTTTTTCTCTTTAGTTATTGATTACTTTTGCGAAGGAGAGAATATTGACATGTGCAGAAGACTGTAACGAGTTGAAATAGTTTTAGATAGAGTATCTTTGGCAGGCCTTCGTGTTCCGATTTAAGTGGGAACCGCTGTTGGGTCTGAAATAGCTTCTATAACCAGTTTCATCACAGACCTAATCATCCAAAACATCATCCCTGTAATTTGACTGAAAAGCAGTGAGACAGCAAAAGCTTCAATTTTTGAAAAGGATTTCGCAGCCAGCCAACTTATGCTTATTAGAGATGCTCTTATACCATCGCCTCCCCTTGCTCTTCCCTCCAACCACGACTAAATAAATCCAGAGGCTTCTATCAAATGGGGGTGGGGGGAGGGACGAGGGAGAGGACCACAGCAGACTTTGGGAGAAAACAGTTTGGTTAAAAAAATATTAAACAAGGCTTTACTGTCCTTCAGGAGTTCTAGTCTCAAAATATTGAGAACTTGAAAAGTGAATCTTTTTTTTTTTCTTCAACGGACACACAAGGACACACCCTCAGGACAGATTATAGTGGAAGGAATCCAGCACTTAATGGGTGGAGACCTGGCTCCTGTAACCGCTTCACTGTGTGTCCTTTTATGAGACGCTTAACCTCTCTGGGCCTTTTTTTTTTGTAGCCTGACAAAAGATTTTTATAATTTATACCAATTTACAAACACTTCAGGAGCCCACCAACTCCACACTAATTACATAAAGGAAAGCCAGGCCTTCCCCTGTCAGGTTCTCCTATCAGGAATCATTAGGAAGCCCAAACATCTTCACAGTTCCTGCTTTCCGACTACTGTCATATTTGCCATCTTTGTCATCACAGGCAAATGCCAGCAGAGGCCTTTTGGGGTGCCAAGCCACAGTGAAGATCGGGGACTCACACTGCACTTCCCATAGCTTGTCTCCTGTCTCTACTTCAGCAATGTCAATAAAATGATCTTCTGATGCTGATGCCAGCATTTTCCCATCATGGCTAAAACTGAGGGTCCTCACAAGCCAATCCAATCTGGAAAAGCACCGAACACACACTAATTCATCCACATCCCAGAGGCTGACCAAAGCATCTGCACTTCCTGTAGCAAAGTACTTCCCCATGGGGTCAAACTTGATACATATACAGTTAGAAGGATGGGCATTGATGGATTGCACTGGCTTCAGCTCTGGGTAGCTGAGGATATTGATACAACCATTGCCATTTGTCAGGAAGAACATGTTGTTGTCATTGTTCCAGGAGATTTCATTGACCTCAAACTTGAATTGTTCCTCAGCTTTGGAACGGTGTGTCTTGGCATCAATAAAGGTCACCACATCATCCTTGTTGCCTACAGCAATGGTCTGCCCATTGGGACTCCAGCAGATATTAATGTTCTCCCCTTTGGTGTTCACAGTAGCAATGCATTTGGTAGTCCTCACATCCCAGATACGAATGGTTTTGTCTCCAGACGCAGTGACAAAGAGGTCAGGATTACTTGGATGCCAACATTGGTCCCTTGTTTGAGGCTGTGTTTGCTTTCAGCCTCTTAAACTTTTATTTTTCACGATAAAGCTTTCTTCTTGTAAGATTCAGATGCCTTGAAGACTTTGCTCTTGCATTAGGTTGTCTTAATTTTTATGCTTTGGATTTTTAGCCAACATTATTGTATTTAGAAATGATGATGGGGCTTTCTGGGAAGACTAGATGTTTTTGGAATGTATACGCTAAAATGTAAGGAAAGTAGCATCTTTCAGGTAAGCCTGCATGATCACAAACCAGCCCTCATTTTGACTGTGTGTGCTATAGCATTAAAAGAAAACGACACAAGACCAGTGTGGACACATTACCCAAGTGTCTGCATTCCTGCTTTGCATATATTAGAGGTCGCCTTCCTGTAGTGTATTATTTTTTGCTTTTGCCCATATTGACCCATGGCACGCCCTCCCATTGTCTTTATTGTTGTCTCCTCCCCTTCTTGCTGTCTCCTGGGACTGTCTTTACCTTTCACTGTTCACTTCTGCTGGAAATGAACCCTTCTGCCTTTGTCCCTCCAACGCACCAGTCACGAGGTCCAGGTAGAGCAGATGTGCACTAAGTGGTGGGAGACACTAGAGCTGGCGATGGTGCAAGACAGAGGACCAGTTTGATTCTTAGACATTTACCCCTGAGCCCCTGTTGTGGTGGGTGTCTGGTCATGGGTACAGGAGGACTAAAGGGAACATTGGACAGCCACCCTTTCTTCCCCTTCCCCTTCGCAGGTCTTGGGATCTGAACTTTAGAACAGAGACGGGGAGGGCATTTTGGACTGGAAACGGGAAGGGAGGAAGCTGCAGAGAGCAGCTTACCTTATTCCCAGTTTGCCTGGAGCTGGCTCTTTTAGCAATAATCCCCCAACTAGAAGAAGACCTTTAAAAATGCGTTTTGGCTCCAACATCTGGTTAAGTCAACTGCAGTGCAACACGAAGTCTGCTTGATGAAGTTGGTCTAATCCCCACATTTTTCTCTGTTAACTCTCTTATTGGTCTGTCTTTGTAAAAGCTCTTTGGGGGTGTTTAGCCACTTAGTGACAGATGTGGAGATTTAACAATTTGGGGTCCCTTGATTTTCTTGATGGGATACAGAGACCCGTCTGCTGTCACTCATCTAATCCATTCTGTCCTCAGTTCATGTTGAAATGCCTTTTTGTCACATCCCTAGCCTAGATCATAATGAAAAGGCAGATTAGCCTGATGATCAAGGCCCATTGGCTCAATGCTCTTAGTGGAATGACACCCAGCACGAACCACAGAGCAGACCTCTGCCAGGTAAGCTGGGTGTGTTATTACAATGATTCCATTTAATAAACTTGCCGCCAGCATCTTAATCCTCAGTCAAGTATAAGCATGAGAATCCTCGTTAGCCGTGATTAGGCGACACTGATGGTTAACGGTGTTTTCTCATCCCACAGAATTCATCCTCATTAAAAGTCTAAATTGATTAAAAAAATTTTCAACAAGAGCTCCCAACTGACGCTGACTTTGTAGGTGCTCGGGATGAAGGCCTGTTGTGAGCACACTTTCATCTGTTCAGCTGGATTTTGAGTTTGGGTTTATGCTGGGATCTATTTCCTGTAGGGTTTCTAATCCTTTAGCCTCCTCTTCTGCCTGACCTGTACTTGGGTTCCGTCCATCAAACTGGCCAGCTCTTCTTGACTTACGTGTCATTCCACAAAAGATGCAGAATATTCGCCAGAGGAGGGGTATCAGGAATGGCTTTCTGTCTTCCCTCCCCTTGGGGTCTGAAGTGGAGGGTGCTGAGTTCTTTTTTTCAATTCTAGTTGATTTTTAATAAAGTTTTCAGTTACAGTTGAATGAGTTCTTGGCAGTGGATGCTGACCTGACTTTAAGCCCCGCTCCTCCACCTGCCTCCCCACTCCCTGCCCTGCACACCTAACAGCACCAGGAACATAGCAAACACTGTGGATGGTTGAGGGATGAAAGAATAAGGGGAGATGGTTCCGGGCTCCAAATATACATGCGTTGTGTCTCCTTTCTTTTTTATATTTATTGTTTCAATTATAATTGATATACAGTATTATACTAGTTTCAGGTGTACAATACAGTGATTAGACTTATGAAGTGGTATATAATGAGGTGTATGAAACCTCACTTTGTAAGGTATATAAATGGCTCTCCTTTCTTTCTTTTTAATAGAGATTTATTTTACTGATTGAGAGAAGGTGAGTGAGAGAGAGAGAGAGAGAGAGAGAGACAGGGGGAGCCCAGAGCAGTCTCCATAGTTGTACGTCATTAGCTGTGACACGGTTTCATTCCACACAGGTGGGTGTGGGGCTGCACAGGGCGGGAACTGAACTGCAGGCCTCCCATGGTGAGAACCTTCACCTCCATCCCAGCGCTTACCAGTTGTGCTGCAGTTCAACGTATGGGTTTGCACAGGTCAGGGCCAGGATTCGATCCCCAAACCTTGCAGTTGCCAGGCGAGCGCTCAACCTGTTGAGCTCTCTGGGCATCCTGGCTCTCGTTTCTGGAGAGCTGTGTTCAGCTGGGTCTTGGGGGAAGCACACCTGGAGACAGGATGAAACTTTCTCACTGTGGTTATGCCTTTTGCTCTAAGTCTTTCATAACCCACTTCCTCCTTTCCTTCCGAGAGTTCTCTGTGCAGGGTGAGATCTCACTTATTCTCAGTGCTTTCGCATCATTCCTTCGTCAACTTCATCATTTCTCCTTCCATCAAATGGAAGATGGTCACACAAATCTTCCATTTCCAGGTTCTACCCCTACCACACTCATTTTTCCTAGCTCTTTCCGTTTCTCTTCATTCATTTACACCTCCAGTTTATCATAAGGGGGCGCTCTCTATGGAGGAACTCCCAGACTGTCCAGTTCCAACTCTTGTCTCTGGAGGTTTGTCTTCCTTTTGGGACCTTTTTACTGCTGTCATCACCCCATGGCCCCTGGGCTCTAGTCCGTGATTAGCAAGAGAAGACAGCTCTTTCCCTAAAGCATGGCTGAGCGGACTGGTATGTGATCCAGACAGTAGTGTAGGGCAGTTGGGGACAACAAAGGGGGTTACACAGACAGCTACTAAAACTGGCACCTGCTGTGGCTCCAGCTGAGCAGCTCTGTCTCCCCTGCCTCCCTTTGCAGCCCTCAGTTCGTGGCCTTATAGTCTAATTTCTTCAATTGCACAACCTAGGAGCACCCCCAGAATCTCTGCATTACTTAGAGTCCGGTCTAAGAGAGCTACACCCACAGGAGGACCTCCTTGCTTCTTATCCAAGCCTGACAACCGTGTGTGAATGTTCTGTTCTAGGACCGTTGGCTTTGTGGAGGGCCTCTCCTCTAAAGTAGACCCCACACTGCCACTCACAGCAGTGTGGCTTCACACTGCGGTTACACAAGGGAATCCGATCAGACGCAAGTGCCTGATGACCGCCTGCATAGACATTTGCAGGAGACCTTTCAACCACAGCATCAGGATTTCCTGTCTGGTCCCTCCCTGAGCGCACGCTTTAGCCTGAGCCAGCCTGTGAAATACAGGCTGCTGGGTTTTTGTTCTTAGAAGTTCTGACTCAGTAGGTCTGATGCTCCACTGATGAGCCTAATGTGGCTCAAACCCATAATCTGGTTTTTCTAAGCTTGTGTGTCTGGCTCTGTGCTTGTCTTTATAGTAGAAAGGTCTCAATTGTGCACAGCGTTTAGCTTCCAAAGAGAAATGTGGAGGCCAAGGTCAGGAGTGAAGGACAATAGCAAATCAGACAATCAGACTGCACTGTTATTCAAATTTAGGGAGCTGGGAACAGATCTTGTTATGTTTACAGCTACCTTTTGAGTAACATAGTTCCCATTGAGAATCTCAATCTTAAAGTCCACAGCCTGTCAGAGAAGTAGAGAGAAAGGGGAATGGAGTGATTTGGGAAATCAAAAGTGATATCTAGGTTTTAGCATTGTCACAAAATTTTATATTCTCTGTACTGAAAAGAACCCCTCTTCTTGCATTAGACTGAATTTATTTGGTGCAAAGATACATCTTCTAATTACCACGGTATTTTTATTTTCAAATACACTGCATAAAAGACCAACACTTATCAGCAAACAACCTTGGAAACTCCTTAGTGCAATTAATTAATTAATAAATTGTTACCAATTCTAAATGAGATGTATCCATAGTTGGTATGAATATGAAGTTGCTGAAATAAAACTTTACTGTTTTCAAATTGGCATTTTATAATGAAAAACAAATTGCTTTATGTAAAGTGTACTCCTATACTTAATTGTATCTGCTCTAGTGGGATTTTATTTGAATTAGCAAAGGAACTACTTGTATGTTCTAAGTTGAGAAAAAGAATAATGGGGAGGTTTTCTACAATAATTTTCAAAGATTGCATGGAGAAGATGTATCATCATATCATACTCTACATCCACTATATAGAGAATTAAAAAGATGTACACTGTATATGCAGCAGTATGCTGGATTGGAGATTAAATCTGTATTTTCCCTCTGTTCTAGCAGGGGTGGGTCAGAAAGATACCTTGCTTGTCTTAAGGAGATAAATCTTTGAGTCACTGAAAGTATTTCTACCCCAACTCCCTGAAGAGATTGGGATTCCTGTAGACACTGTGAAAGGTGATGGGTAGTTCCATTTTCCAGAAAAGGAGACGTGACCAGACATTTTGGGACCGGGGTCTGGGAGAAGAAATGTATAATGTTCTGCAAGGAGGCTTAGGGAAGAGATGGTGCCTGGGACTCTGGGTCTGGGCCCAAGAGGCGGTGAAGCTGAGCCCACCTGGATCCTGCAGTCAGCGACTGGCTCTCAGTCCAGGTAGCAGGGAAGGATGGGAGCAGAGAGGATGGGTTGTGATGATGGGCATTCTGCCACCTGGCACTGCGTTCTGGGCTTGTCCCTCCCACCTGCTGGGCTGTGCTCCTCGGACTCTCTCACAGGTCCCTGCAGGCAGGGACACCCACGAACTTATGAGGGAGTGGGGCCACAGTGCTCATACTTTGGAGGGAGGATGAAGCATAAAAGTGCCCCATGGGGAAATGTGATGAGTCAGAGAGACTGGCCCTGTCCTTCACACAAAGCTTTATTGTGAGACAGGGTTTTCTGACCATGAGTATTAATCATTGAGATAAAGACCAAGAGGACTTCTCTAGGGGCCTTTGACATAGGAAAGGCTCATCTGTTCAGGGTGGATGTAATGGTCTCCCTTGGTAGGAACTGGGGGATGGGTAGAGGGGGATGGTGGAGGAAGGGCAGTCAAGGGTACCAGAACAAGTTCATTCCTCACACTGGGATTGTCTGTTTACTCATCTGCTACAATTTGGATGGGTCCCCTCAATGCTGCTGCTTCCGGTTGGCTAGAACCCCCCCCAGGGCACATTAAAAGAATATGGAAATCAGGTGCATTATCCTTTATGCTTGGTTTCATAAAAATTAATTACTTGAAAAATATATGTCGTGATGTACTCTTTTTTATCCCATTGAGAGAGGAATCTGTAGCTCTTTCTCTTGTGAATAGAACTCGATCGTTTTCCTTTGTGTAGTAAAACGGAATTATATTCATGCTTGATTGTGGCATTGCATGTAATTACAAGGCTGTGAGCTCTTCATTTAAGCCCAGTTTGGGGGGATGTGGAGCTCAACTTTTTTTAATCATACAGGATTAAACTTGACATTCCAGGCTTTGTCTGAAGCTGGATGATGCGCATCCTGACCACCGTTGGGAAGGAAAATGAATTCCATTCTGTGTGCTCAGCCAACATGCACTAGTACCGTTGGAGCAATGTTTGTGGAAAAGGATGCTCTCCTTTGTGATGCAGGGTTCATGCCGTGTTGTACTGGCCATCAGAATATTTTGAATATTGTCTCTGATTTACATCTCTACCTCTTTTTCACATGTACCGTAAGTTGGATTACCAAGCTGTAGTGTAAGCCAAAATACCTTGTCCAGCCTTGAAAATAAGTGCTAACTGACAAGTCTAAAATTTATAGGCAACTGATGAAGTGCGATGGATTTATAAGGAGCTACCTCCGGGCTTCATCAGATGAAGCAACTGAGTACTGTTGAAATAATTGTTTTATTTACAGTCCATTAAACTTCTAATGGGCAGATTTCCAAACTGGGGTTGGTCAGACCTGGCGCCAAAGGTCAGTCACATCCCTTACGTGGGACTCTTTGTCCCTGGAGTGCAGTGTAGTGCACATGCTCATCTGTTCCAACCATATTCTGGCGTCTGGGACTCTGGGAGGGGTCAGCTTCCTGAGCCAGGCCATGTGCTTTGGTGTAACATCATGAAAGCTGATCTCCTGGCCCCCTGGAGCCCTTAGTTCTGATTGCTGTACTCTAAGCTCCAATAGTACCCTGTAGGTACTATTCTGCCTACAGGGCTGGGAATTGGAAAGAAGACAGAAGAAGGTCAAAAGCTTTGGGATTTATGTAACACAGATAAAGTTGGAGATTGCACTTCTCTCAGCTAGCTTTCCCAGGCCTTCGTAACCTCTTCTTGCCTAAGCAAAACCGGTGACATGTTGTAGACTTGTCCTGACCTTCTATTCCAAACATATAATTATGACATAATAATAATAATAATGATAATAGCTGTCATGTAGTGGAACAATGGCCATGTGCCAAACCCAGGGCTAGTGGTTTCACATACATTATTTCATTTAAGTTTTAGAATAACAACCCTACAAGTAGGAATTATTTCCCATCTCTTACAGATAAATAACCTGAGGCTCTGACTCAGTAACTTGCCTGTTTACTTAGCCTAGCTCTTCTCAGCATCTAAACCTACAGCCCATCCTCGGCCTCCCAAGCTAACCCAATGCCACTCCTCCGGCCCCTGTCCAATGCATTTTCTAAAACGGGGCCTGGGTAAGTGTTTTATGTGCTTTGATTTTATGTGCCAAGTTCACATTTCCTTTAACATCCCCCTGCTCACTCTTCCAGTCAAGGCTATCTTGAACACAGAACGTTCTTCAAATATTCAGACCACCTGTCACCCATGGAATATTCGGAACCTTGACAGCCTCTGAAATTCCTCCCCTTGCATGAAAACAGCTCTATCTGACTTATAATTAGCAGTGAAATGATTTTAAATGGTTTCCACACAGCTCAGCTCTCAAAGAGGTTCCAGTTACATATAACTTCACATAAACAGATAATCAGAGGCGAGGGCCGCAGAGCACAGTTCCTGCCTCCTAATTGGCATGAAGCAGGGACTGCTGCTCAGCATGGAGCCTGGGTCAGGTTGTCTGTGTCATCAGAGGCCTCCTGTGGTTGGGAGGGACTCACCTTGATTGACAGACTCCACGGGGCATTGGAAAATGGGATGGAATCAGTTTGAACAGAAAACCTAATTGGTTTGAATCCTTCCTTAACCATCTGTAATTATTTGGGGATTGATAGCTCTTCCTATAAAATAAATGTTTGCCTTCCCAAGGTAGAATTTCTTGCCTTGGTTGAAAGTCCACACAATTTCATTTAAAAGGCTCTATCAGTCATGAACCTGATATGGTTCTAACTACTTTTTTAAATTTAAGATGAAGTTGACAGACAGTAGAATATGAAGCATCATATTTATTCAACAAATTTCATCTCACCCTTTGTCATCCATCTCAACACACAGCCTTTATTTATTATTATTATTCTTTTTTTTTTTAAGTTTTATTTATTTATTTTATTAATTTTTTGACAGAGAGAGAGAGATACAGAGACAGAGACAGAGAGAGAACTGAACTGGGGGAGCTCCCAGTTCAGCATATGGTTCCGCACGGGCCGGGGCCGGGATTCGATCCTCGGTCCCCGGCGCTGCAAAGTGAGCGCTTAACCCACTGAGCCATCCCGGCTTCCCCTATTATTCTTAATAATAATTTTAAAATTCCAAAGCGGGGTGGAGGTTGTGGGGGTGGGAAAGTTGTGTGAGCTACAGAGCCTGGGTCTGAGGTCTCCTTTGAAACTGTCATTGATTATCCCAGAAGATCAGTTATTCCAGGTGAATCTAGAATCTAAGGGTCCTAAGACATCTACTTCAGAAATTCTTGAGTTCTTTAGAAGGCTGATTAGAGCTGAAGAATCCTTTAAAGGGGGCCCACCCAACATGTGCTTGTGGAAAGAGCAGAAGGAGAATATTTTTAGAGCTTTGGTCTAGGGTTGTATTAACTCCTACTCACACCATTTCTCTTTTTTCTCAGCAAGTCTAAATTCTATCTGTTCTTTAAATGATGGTTTGGGGACATATCTTCTCCATAGATTGTTTCTGCCAAGTCTGGTCTTAATTAATTAATTATCCAACCAATACCATCCATTTAAATTTCATATTGGAACAAGTTTTGGTTCCAATTGCAAGGTACCGTAAGGTATTGATCTAGGTGTGCTCTGTGGGGCTGTTAAGATGGACCCGATTCCAATCCTTCCCTGAGGAGTTTACAGTCTACCAGGAGGGAAGTAAGGATAGCTGGGGGAGGGAGGGATGCAAAGACACAGGCAGTCACTGCCTGGGGTGTTAAGGTAGAAAGTAAAACAATGTAATGAAAGAGGATGTGAGAAAATACCCCAAAGGACTCGCCCCTGAAGGAGGTTCTCTGCAGTTTGGAAGTCCTTTGAAATACATAATGCTCACTTGAGCCAGGAGATATCTGCTTCAGATTTTTATTTCTATGTCTTCCCTAGTTGCTGGGAAGAAAGCCTTCATGGAGGATGTTGACAGCAGGTTTAAAATGGGGTGTAGAGTTTGATGAGCCCCACATGTAGGCCTGGAAGTGAAAGGCAGAAGCCCAGTGGTGCTTATGGCTTCCAGCTCAAGAAGCTGTGAGAACCGCGGGGCAGGGGCCACATTCAAAACAGGACTGTGAGCTTCCTTAAGTCTGTGACTTATCTCACACTTCTTAGGGTTGTTACCTCATCCCCCATGGTTGGAGGTAGAGCCCTTAAGTGTCTCTGTCTCTTGGGGATAGGGAAGAAGACAGGGTCTGAGGAGACTGGGCCAGGCAATGAGAAGGGGACCAAAAGAAAAGGTGGACAAGTCCTGGGCCAGGTGGGCAGGAATCATGACCTGGGTTTGGCCTAGGACGGTTCTGGAGTCCTGACACAAGCAAGAGTGAGTTCCAAGGAGGTTCTGAGGATAGAAGATTACTCCTGGCTTGGGGGATCAAGGCAGGGGGGCTCCATGGAAAAAGCTGAATGTCATTTGAGCCCTGAAAGACACTACAGATCCAGGCACATCACATCTAAAAAGAAAGAGAGTCTGAGGAGACAGAAGGGTGGGAAAAAATGGGGTGAGATATCATTGGGTTTGGTTGGGCAAGAAATGAAAAGGTAAGAGAAAGAGTGGAAATGTAGGTGCTCGCCATTCCTAGGAGCTGCCATTGAGATCAATATCCACTCAGCAGCAAAACAGAGAAAATGTTTAAAGATTTATTTTTATTGTTTTGAGAGAGAGAGAGAGAGAGAGAGAGAGAGAGAGAGAGAGAGAGAGAGAGAGAGAGAGAGAGAGAGAGAGAGAGAAGATAAGGGCCCAGAGCAGTCTCTACAGTTGCACATCATTGGTTTTTCCACATAGTTTCATTCCACAGGTGGGCGGGGCTGCACAGGGCAGGAACTGGGCTGGGGTCTTGCCCCGGTGAGAACCAAACTGGGGGCACTCCCCAGTTCAGCATGTGGGTCCACATGGGCTGGGGCTGGGACTCAAGTCCCAGAACCTGGGGCTGCAAGACGAGCACTCAACTCCCTGAGCCATCCCGGCTTCCCTAAGAAAAAGTTTAGACCATGTTTTTCTAAGGGAAATTTCCCAGAAGTTCTACAGAATTCTTTTACTTACTTCTTGTTGGCTAGAACTCTTCACATGGCCACACCTAATTGGAGGGAAGTCTGGGAAATGGAGTCTTTTAGCTGGGTGGCCATATGACTGGCAAAAACTGAGAGTTCTTTTATTAAAGAGAAAGGGAGAAGGAATGTAGGGGATGGCAACTGGTAGACTCTACCTCAGAGTCTAGATTTAAGTAGTGGCAAAGCGATTGCAGAGGAAGGGGAGAATATGTGAGACACTGATATCATGACTGGGCTTGACAACTGATTAGAAATGACATGAAAATAAGAGAGATTTGGAGTTTGGATAAAGTGAAATGACGGAAATGATAGCTAATATGTGCCAGGCACTCTGCTAAGTGCTTTCACATGTAATTCACATTGATTCCCCATAAGATCCCAATGAGATAACTCTTAGTATTATTATCTCTATTTTGCAGATGAAGAAAATGAAGCACAGGGAGCTAAGTTGCTTGCCCAAAGTGATACTGTGTAGCAGAACCAGAATTTGAAGCCAGGCAGCTGGTTCTAGAATCCGTGCCCTTAACCACTATACTTGGTGGAAATGAAAGAGAAAGGAGACACAGGAATACCTAGATTTGTATGCTCATACCATGTCTTCTCTCCATATTATTCCCCCTTTCCCTTGAGTATATTTAACTTCTCTAGCACTTAGCTGTAGATGGTAAAGAAAACTTGCTGAATTGATATTTGCACTTGGGCTTGGCAGACACTCATAGTGCTGACAACCTGCCCCTTGTTTTGATCACTGACATTTTCTAACCTTGGCCTGGGTGGGCACAGAGCACTGGCAAAGCCTTGCAGGGCCTGGGTGGAGGTGGATGCTGCGGCTTGTGTGCCAGGAGATTTTCTAGTTGGTCAGAAAGTAAACTGCTCAGAACCCACGTTACCAGGTCAAAATATGGTAAGAAAGGAAGGCACAGCTAAAAGGGAAGCCAGTGGGGTCAGAGCCTTGGGTAGCTTATTCCTGGGAAATCCTGCATGGGGAGTCAAGAAGGTAGGCTCTGCACAGACTCAGACAGGGAGCTCTTCAGATTTGATTCTGGGAGAGTGGGCAGATCTGCACTCTAAGGGCTTGGGGATATAGCTCTAGAAAGGACAGAAGGGATTTGTCTTGTGGCCAGCTGTAACTTGTAAACATTCACTGTCTGCCGTTGCTGTTTTGTAGAAAGCGTGATTGAGGTCAAGTCTGTGCCAGGGCTAAAGACCAAGAATGGAGTCATGTCTGCAGAGAGCAGAGTAACTAGCAACTTCCTTAATTAGAGCTGGGTTCCGATTTCTGCAGTCACTTCTAATCACTTGTTAGGTTTTTAACGCAGCTTTTTTTGGCCTGCAGTGTGCAGCCAGAGAGCTCACACAGTAAGGACCCAGTGATCGTGGATAAAGTAAGACAGACCTGGCTTCCCCTCCTGTGAAAAGATGTTCACAAAATGTATTTCCTGAGACTATGAGGATCCAAAGATAAATATATGAAAGTGTGGGCAAGCTCTCAAGTTTAGTTATTTATTACATTAGTGAGAACAATGCCTTATTAGTCATTAATGCCTGCTAGAAAATGACTCTGTACTTAAATTTTATGCTTATTGAATCCCACTGGCTTCCATTTCTCACCGCAGTGTGTACTTTACTGACACCTATAATCAAAGCTTGGAGATTTACTTAGGCACTAAATGATAAATCTTGACAAAATTCATGAAGTTTATTATTTAATGCGTAGCTTTCTGTTCACTGGGCATTAGCCATCACCCCTGGGATGCAACATCCTCATCTTATTATGATGGGAATTATACTGAAATATATGTTTAGAAAACATCTTGTTGAAGAGCTGCAGTAAGTTGACTGTGGGAAAAGTGCTGTCCTTGAACAAAAATCTCACACTGGAATGAACCTCGGTGTTTTGAGATATGGCGCCTTCATTCTCGGTTGTTACTGAATACTTCTTTCTGGTCTCCTTCTTTTTCTTCAACCAAGATTTAATTGCAAGAGACTAAACTCATCTATAATTTGTCTGTCCTAAAGATACAGACAGGAATAAGATGTATTTCCATCCTCGGTAAGCTCACCATCTGGGAGGGAAGCAAAATTGAAAATAAATAATTGTAATGTGGTAAGACACACGCCATTGAATAAATATTTTCAGGGTACAGAGGTGGCATTTCAACAGGAATAAAATGCATTTTGCCATTATCCCAGTCTAATTATGCCACACCAAAACTCACTAATCAAGCAGAAAAATTGACTCCCCTTGCTTATGTATATTGTAAATTTAACAATTCTTTTAATTGCAGAGATGAAGAAATAATTTGGGTTTTTATTAGTTCAGTCTCTTCCTTCTTTCATCTCATTGTACTTCTTAACTCCTAGCTTTTGTATTTATTATGCAAAGCACATTAGATCATCTCTCCCACTCTTATTCTCTCCAGTGATCTATGTGTTGTTTTTCTATTATGACTCTTTAATATGTAAAACCGTGTTCCTTTCTTTAAAACCCAAACTTGCCTCATCATATTTGTAAACACTTGAAAGCTTGACAATATATTTGTTGGCAAGACTATGGGAAAACAAGTGTTCTCATACATTGTTGGTGGGAATGAAAAATGGTACAATTCCTATGGAGGGAAATTTGGTAATATCTAAGAAAACTATATATGCATTCATATTTTACTCAGCAATCTGACTTTTAGGAATTTATCCTGATATACTTCCAACAATATAAAAATACAAATACACAAGGTAATTTATTTATAATAAAGGTGTTTCTATTATTATACATATCACAGAATCCAAAATATCACAAGGTAGTATTACCTGTAATTACAAGTACACTGGAAACCACCTCAATGTCTAAACATAGGAAACTAAAAAAACTGTGGTACTCACACACAGTGGAGTGTAATGCAGCTGTAAACAAGAATGAGGAAGATCTCCAGGGAGTGATATAGATTGATTTTAGATGATATTGTTAAATGAAAAAAGCAAAGCAAAAAGGAGCATATATAATATGAACCTTTTGTATAAGAAAGTAGAAATTTCAGGAAACATATATTTGCTTATCTTTACAAAGGAAACATAGGAAGGACAATTAAATCAGTAAATCTTAAAGTTGGTTACCTGCAAGAAGTGGTAGGAATAGGACAGGAGAGATATAGAAGAAGTAATACTTCTTTGAGGTCTGACAATTAAGTTTGGGAACTCATCTTAGAAAAAAGTGCTACATACCTCATTGCTGAATATCATGACAATGACCTTTGAAGTTCTCCCCTTGGGAAGCTATGCAAGCATGCCAGCGCCTAGTCCACTCTTCAAAGCAATTTTGGAACTCTTTCTAGAATGGCCATCAGAGCCATTGTCATATTACCCTTGATGTCCTGAATGTCATCAAAATGTCTTTCTTTAAATATTTCCTTTATCTTCAGGTAAAGAAAAATGTCACTGGGGGCCAGATCAGATGAGTAGGGAGAATGTTTCAATACAATTCTTTGTTTACTGGCTAAAAACTCTCTCACAGAGAGTGCTGTGTAAGTTGGTGCAATGTCATGATGCAAGAGCCATGAGTTGTCAGCGAAAAGTTCAGGTTGTTTCTGTCTAACTTTTCCATGCAATGTTTTCAGCATTTACAAACAGTCTTTGTTGGCTGTTTGTCCAGTTGGTACAAATTCATAATGAACAATCTCTCTGATATCAAAAAAGGTGAGCAACATCGTTTTGACTCTTGATTTGGACTGACAGAGCATTTTTGGTCATGTGGAGAACTGGCTGACTTCCACTGTACACTTCGACACTTTGTGTCAGGGTTGTATTGGTACACTCATGTTTCAACACCAGTGATAACACGGCCCAAAACATCGCTCTTGCCTTTCCAAAAGGTCTTGGCAAACTTCGACTCTCCTTTGCTTTTGTTCATCGATGAACTCCTTTGGGACCATTTTTGTACACACATTTCTCATGCCAAGATTTTCAGTTAAGATTTTCCTGTTTCTCTACCAATGTTTACTTGGTCTGCTATGCTTCTCACAGTTAGTCGATGATTTTGATGCACAATTTAATGAATTTTTGCAATATTTTTGTCAGTTCTGCTAGTTACTGGTTGCTCTGAACTCACTTCATCAGTGACACTTTCTTTCCCTTCAGGGAAACATTTAATCCACTTTTACACTGCCATTTTCTTTTTCTTTCTTTTTTTTTTTAAGATTTATTTTTATTGTTTTTGACAGAGAGAGAGATACAGAGACAGAGACAGAGAGAAGAGGGAGGGCCCAGAGCAGTCTCCATAGTTGCATATTATCAGTTTCTTCACATAGTTTCATTCCACAGGTGGGCGGGGCTTTGCAGGGCAGGAACTGGGCCAGGGTTTCACCCCAGTGAAAACTGAACTGGGGGCACTCCCCAGCTCAGCATGTGGGTCCACATGGGCTGGGGCTGGGATTCAATCCCCGGTCCCCGGGGCTGCAAAGCAAGCACTTAACCCACTGAGCCATCCTGGCTTCCCCTACACTGCCATTTTCTTCATGGCATTATCCCCATAAACTTGGATTAATATGTTCCTTATTTCACTTCCACTCTTGTCAAGTTTAATAAGAAATTTAATATTTGCTTGTTGCTCTAACTCAAGCTCTGACATTCTTGCAATAGCACACAAAAACACACAGAAACAATAATGAATGCCACTCAGCAAGACACAGCCAAACGTTGACATGAACACAGCTGTGAGACACTGATATACCAAGGTTATGAAACCTTACTCAGTTGTTTGTACAGTGTTGCCAATGTAAGTGCATGGTGGCAAGTTCGTGAACTTAATCATCAGATCTCATATACATGTACAGAGGGAGAAAGGGAGATAGGAAGAGAGGGAGAGAAAGAGGGAGGGAGGGAGAGAGAGAGAGAGAGAGAGAGAGAGAGAGAGAGAGAGAGAGAGAGAGAGAGAGAGAGAAAGAACAAGTAATAATAAAGCAAATAAGCAAACTGTTAGCAATGTGTGGAATTTAGGTAAAAGAAGATCAGGCATCTTGTACTAGTTTCATTTTTGTAACTTTGCTCTAAGTTTAAAGTTATTTCCAAATAAAAAGTTAAAAATAGTAAGTCCTGAATATCCTGATTTGATGGGGAACATTTATCTCCCTACTATTCTGCTCATTGCTTTTGCTTCTGGGGCCATGCTGATGTCTGAACACATGTTAGAGTAGATACCATCAATGATCCCAAAGGAAAAAAAAATCAGTTTTTCTTTGGTAGTGGAGCCCTTTCTTGGCAAATGAAATCTTATATGGAATGTCAAACTGTAGAAGAGATGAAAGAAGGGCTGCTCTGATTGAAGCAGGTGTGTATTTGTTGGGGGGAGTATTAGAGTCCTGTCTACTTCACCTCCTACTCCCAGGTGGGAAACCCTGAGACACCCCAGGAAACAGAGTTTGACAACCACTGCTCTCAATTAAACCAGGCATGGTCCAACTGACCTTAGTAACCACCGAATGAGTGACTAGTGTGATTGGGTCAAAACCTCAGGATTACTTCAGAACAGTTGACTTGTGCTTTTGGGACATGTCCTGATACATTATTTTCAGTGATAAATGACCAGTTCCTTTCCTGTCTCTCCATGATGTTATTTTGTCCTTGGCCTGTGGGTCACACTTGACAGCTATTCAGCAACGAGGACTTGTATGTCAAGCCTAGCACGTGATTATTTCAAAGAATCGAGTAGTTTCTGAAGAAATGTGTATAGATGAGACTCATGTAAATAGAATCACATTTTCTCATAGCTGCTTTGTGGTCATTTGGGATTCATTTTATTTTATTTCATTTTTTTTATTTTTCAACTGAACTGGGGGCCTCACCGCATTTGGGAAGCACACCCCAGTTCAGCATGTGGGTCCGCCTGGGCCGGAGCCAGGATTCGATCCTCTGTCCTCGGGGCTCCAAAGCGAGTGCTTAAACCATTGAGCCATCCCAGCTTTCCCATGGGATTCATTTTTAAGTGGTTGTGGTGCCTCACAGATGGAACTTAGGTTTATCCAACCATTTTCTTCTTTCCCTTTTCTTTCAGGTGTTTAAGAGTTTTTAAAACACTTGGTAAAAAGGATCTTGATATTTAAAGAATTCTTTGGTAAATCCTTTTGTAAGGTGACCTAGCACATCCCCAAGTTAACTGCTTGGGAACTTGGAGTCTTCATATATTATAATTTTATCTACTTTAAAACTCAAACCCAAGTCAACCAAAAAGTAAGAGTATTATTGATTCAGCAAGTGCCAGAAAATTGTACCTAACAACTTTTCTGGCCACCTTCTGGAAGGCTTTGGAAGGCTTTTTGTAGGACCCAAGGCTGTAATTGCTACTTGCCCCATTGTTCTTTTCATATGAAGCTAAGCTCCTCAATCGCATACACAGGTGAACTGTTGCAAAGCTGAAGACAGAGATGGCCCTTGGGTTTTCTCTCTTGTGACAATTCCTGTTGATTGGTAGGGACTTTTTGGAGTCCTACATTGAGAGGGATTCTGGGGCCAGTGTTAAAAATCCCCTGTACCTTGCTTGGGTTTAATTGGTTGGCATGTTTATCTGGAACTTTTAGAATCCCAGTCTCTCTTTTTAAGATTTTCAAACCCTGAAATTACTTGTACTTGTGCAAATTCAGTGATGTTTCCTTGTATTTCAAGTGGCAAGAAAAGTTGACCCTACAACACCTAACCTCTTTCAGACCCTTCCTTGATTCTGAGGTGTAAGGAGCAGAAGAAAACTTAGAGATAATCCTTCTGAGAAGCTGTGCCTGATCGCCACAGATGGCTGGAGAATTCTTCTTTAAATTGCAGAGTATGTGGTGTCTCTCTTAGGTGAGCTCTGTAGTGATTCTCAACTGCCTTCCACTGAGATCCCTCTCATCCACACCCCACCCATTAGCTGATAAGACCCTTTCAGTAAACTTTTAACCAGAAAGCATTTTTGAAGGCCAGTTATCATGTCTTGCTTTGCTTTGGTTTCTCACAGTTCCTGGCACCACTGCAAACCACTGAGATGTTTGTAAAGTACACTATTTCAAAAAGACTGGGTTTTTGGAGTTCTATTGCAGGGTAAGAACGAAAAGACCGGTTGAGCAATGTGTCTCCAGTCCCCATAGAATTGTGCCGTCTTCATCTCGCCTGCCTTTCCTCCCTTCCTCAGCGGTGACATTTGAGTTACTTTTGGAAATCCGAAAAGACCACTTCCTGATGCCTGTAGTTGGCGGTGTTCTTACTGGGAGGCAGGGTGCGAACAGCAGCCCTCAGAAGGATTCAATGCACATTTTATTCACCGACAGCCTTGCACAAGAACGACTTTGTGTGACTGTTCTTGCATTTCCCCATAACACATGCTTGAATTAGCCAGTGTGACCCACCCTTCCTAATGCAGAAAACAGTGCCCCGTTCATGTACTCCTGTCACGTGGGGCCCTGTTTATAGTGACACTTACCTGGATATGTTCTAACTTTGGGGCCAGACAAATAAACAGGAATGCAGAGGCAAAAATACCTCTATTGAAAAAAGTTGGGGATGGAAGTGGGTCCCTGGATTGGAGCAGAATAGGTGTGAGGGACTGAGCACGAGAGCTTTAAGCGGCACGAGGGTGGAGGAGGGTCCACATTCCGATTTAGAGACTGTGCAAGATGGCGCTTCCAGCCTCACTTCCTCCTGCAGCCTCCCCTCCCTCTTCACTGAAGAGTCGGTGAAGGCCTTTTATTTAAAAGTTGAAACTAGAAAGAAAAAAATACTAAAATGACATAGATCGATACACTTTATGTCTTTGATGAAAAGAAATGGGAAGGGGAAGCCGGGATGGCTCAGCGGGTCAAACACTCACTTTGCAGCCCTGGGACCAGGGATTGAATCCCGGCCCTGGCCCGTGAGGACCCATATGCTAAGAGAGGTGTGCTTCCCATGCGGGAGGCCCCCAGTTCAGTTCCTGCCCTGCGGGGCGGCCCTCGCCCACCTGTGTGGAATGAAAGCTGATGATGTGCAACTATGGAGACGGCTCCAGGCCTTCCCCCTTCTCTCTCTGTCAAAAACAATAAAATAAATCTGAAAAAGGAAAAAAAAAAAAAAAAAGAAAAAGAAATGGGAAGCATATTACAATTAGAGTTTTAAAGAAATTTGATGTGATGCTTCTTCTACATATCGTCCCATTTTTATTCTCTTAGCTGGGTTGTCCTGACATGAGCACAGTTTGAGATACTTTGAAGAGTCAGAGAGAATCATTTTATTGTTTATGGGCAATCTAACAAAGCCTAGGCTATTTAATAATTTTGAAACCCGATAACTTAATGGTCACAGCCAATTGGAGCCGGACTTCTGACGGATAATTTGGAACTCGTGAACCTCAGTCCGGCACGGCACGTAGGGCGATGGTCTCCACCACAGAGTCTAGGTGTGGAGCAGGCTGTATCCTCTAGGTTAGTCGCAGAGTGTTCTAGGATGTCCACAGAGTGGCGGAATTGCCTCAGGACACATTTCTCAGAACGTACTCCCGTTGTTAAGCAGTGCATAAGTGCTACACCCTGCCTGGGCCCCCAACCCTGCCAGTGTGCTTCCCAGCTTCCAAGCCTGAAACAAGCCATGTCCTGTCCCACCTCAGGGCCACGCAGGGCCCTGTTCCCTTTCCAGGAAGGTTGTCCCCCTCCCACCCTCCAGCTTAAGTCTCACGTCCGCAGACAGGCCTTCCCTGATCACCCTCATTGAGAGTGATCCATAATACAAATCTTCTTAATCACTTTAGCCTTCTTTTTATGTCCTTCAGAGTGGTCACCAAGATGTGTCATTCTTTGCTTTGGTAGTTGGCGAGGTTTGGGTTTCCCTGAAATGTAACCTCTTTGAAGACTGGGCCTCTGTTTGCCGTATGAGTGTTGGTGGTCACAGTACTTGTTGAATCAATAAACTTGCCAAGTCCCTAAGCGGAGCTGGCAGGAACCAAACACACGGGGCTATTTGCCCACTGGGACCAGGCTGGCACAGGGAGGGGTTTCTGTCAACAGCAGCTGTGGACAGACCAAGAAGAGCCGGGGTCCTGTCGGTTCTGGTTGCACGTTGGGTATTAGATGGTGAGGTCATGCGGGTGAGCCCAGGCGCCGCCTTGAGGGCGTGTCTGTTCTGGCAAAAGGGGGATGTGGGTCGCAGTTACTACTTTTACTATTGGGAAAACAGCTTGCAGTTTTTTTTTTCTAGAAAAATGTGGCCTTTTAATTGCAGACATTCAGTAAGCTCTGAAGGTACCTTCTCAGCCAGGTGTGGTGCTGGTCAGGAGGCAAAGAGATGAAGGGAACAAATACCTAGTGTTCTGTTGGGGACACTGATGGGTAAACAATCATAACACAGAGTGACAAGGGCTGCCCCTGGGGGCAGCTCAGTGCTCTGTGGGGATGGCAGAGGTGCCTGGCAGTGTGTGGGAGGCTTTCCAGAAGGGCCGGCCTTAGCCTGCTGCCTGCTTGCTCGTTCCTTAAAGGAGGATTTGGCGACTTCTGCTGGCAGACGAGTCTCCAGCCTGGACTGAGGCAGCTGGTCAAGGAGAGGGGGATTGTCACAGAACCAAGAAGGCTCTAGAGTAAAATGTTATAAAGTTTGGGGGATGCCGGGATGGCTCAGCAGGCTGAACATCCAAGATGAGCATCTTGGAGCCCCGGGGTCTGAGGATTCAATCCCGGCCCCGAACTGTGAGGACCCATATGCTGAACTGGGGTGTGTCCCCAGTTCTGTCCCTGCTAGGACAAGCTTCCCGTGCTGGGGGCCCCAGGCTGGTTCCTGCCCTGTGCAGCCCCAGGCCCACCTGTGGAGTGAAACTATGTGGGAAACTAATGACATGCAACTATGGAAACTGCTCTGGGCCCTTCCCCTTCTCTCTGTCTTTGTCTCTCTGTAAAAAACAATAAAAATAAATCTTAAAAAAAAAAAAGATAAAGCTTGAAGGAGATTTGATAAAAGGTGAGGAACTTGGACAGATGGCAGCTAGCAAATACTTTATGAACAAAGCCAGAGAGTGGAGCAGACTGGACGGGTCGGGACGGGGACACGCGTGGGGAGAGTGGCTCCTGATGATGAATGAATGGACGTGGAGGCCCAGCTAGTGGGTTCAGTGGGATGAGGATTTGGACTGAGCAGTTCTAGTTGTAAGAACTGAGTCTCAGGATTAAATGTAGCCATCCCATCATTGAAGGTACACATCAGAGTAGCCAAACACCGGGATGGATAATTTATGGTCTACCCGGACCATGGTAGGACCAGTAAAAATGATGGTGTCTGTTTATTTATATTGGGATGGAAAAACAATGTTTGAGAGATTTTGGTAAGTAAGAAACCAGATGATGGAACAATACTGAAAACATAAAGGTCTAAAGGTAAACACAAAATGCCCATAGTGGAGCAGAGGGAATCAATTTGTTTTTTGTTTTACATTTTCATGGGGCCCCTCCCCCCAACATGAGCAGGCATTAAATTTACAAACAGGAAATCAGTGAAGTTATTTCCATTTTGAAAGGAAAACTCCACAGGGTTTTTAAAGAGACGATGGGGGCCAGAACCCCAATTGAGGAGGTAACTGTTAGGAAATGCTGCTACTCATGATTGTCCTCCAAGGTTCTTCCAGCAGGTAGGGCTTCTGGACCTTGTGGTTATGACTCCAGTAGAGAGATGAAACCTTCTTTGGGTTTGCTCCCCAGCACTGACCTAGGGGGGAGGTGGCTCCCCTTTGAGTGCTCTGGAGGAGGCGTGGGAAGAAGAGGCAGCTTCCCATGTGTTCTGAGCTGGCTGCTTTGAATTCCTAGGGGAGCTGAAGGCAATACCTGTTGCTCAGACCCCACCCCTCAGACCAGTTAAAGCCAGTTGTCTAGGGCTGAGGCCCAGGTGTTGGACCCTGGTGATGATGCTATTCTGTAGCTAGAGCGGAGTACCTCCTGATTAGAGGATAAGGAATAAAAAAATAAACAAAGGGCATCATTACTCAGTGTTTTAAGGCAGGCCAGACCTGCGTGTTGATCTTTGAAAAACAGATTCCTTGGTCAAACATTAATACCTCTGTGCCCGCTTCTAGGAAAGTTTTAAGCACAAGAGCAAATGAAGGTTCCGGGAAGTCCTGCAGCCAAGGAGTCTGATTTGTTCCACTTGGTGTTTCTAAGTAGCTGATCATGAAAACCTTTGTGTTAGGTGACCCTTTATCTGGGGTTGTAGTGGGCTGGCACCTGGGCCCTTTGTTGCAGGCTACACGGTTTGGCCACCCTGTGGGGACATTTCCACAACGTTCCTAGGACGCTGGTAAGACCAAAGTGGACCCTGGATGTATAGCTGCGTAGGTGAATGTGGAGTTTCCATTCTAGAACTTTAGGGTAAGCCTATTGCCTGCTAGAACTCTTGACTTGGGACAGTGGGGAGGGGACAGGACACCCTGATTACAGAGTCTGATGCAAACTGGAGAAAAATGAGGGCCAGAGAAGCTATCAAGTGCTCTGTCCCAAATTATGAAGCTCTGCAGGAGTCCAAAAGGGACTAAAATCTGGACTCTTTGCTTCTCAGTCAGAACCCTCCCTCCACCCTCCTCAAGTTAAAGACATTATCTCAGGCATGTTATGATCTTTGAATAAAGGAGCACAGCTGTGATTAATGGGGAGTCCTGGCCGCCTATCTCCATCTGCTAAGAAGATACCCAAAGCTCTGACTATCACTGGGTTGTAAGGAATGTTTAGAATTGAAGAGCTGGCTGGACAGAATTAAAAGCTTCCAGAAGGCTGTTATGGCGCCAATTATTTACTTAGTGATAGCAAGCTATTTAAATTTCATTATGGAGTAGAAAATAGGGAGATAAGGAGAAAATATGGTCAGGCTGACTGTGACCTCAAAATCCCTGCTCCTTTGGTTCATAAAAGAGCAGGACATTCTGATGCATGGATCGTTTCCTTCAACTCTGCATTCTCTTAAATGGAATTGTTTCTTAATCTCCTTGTGAGCTGCTAATGGGCCGTTTATGGGGGCCATCCCAAGGCAAAGTGAATCTGGACCAAATTGAGCTGCTGATTTAGGGAGGGGTCCCTTTGTATTGAAGGTGGTTGGACAGTGACTTGGTAATACTCCCCCACTTTAGCGAAATAAGGTTTACAGTTGTAAAGTTCTAAATGTCCCCCATCAACAAGGCAAAGAAAGTGGTGTGCAGTCCTTCATTTTCTTGAGTCCTTTGTATATACATCACTTTGATTGTGGAAACTTTTCTTCCTCTTTCTTCAAGACTATTTTCGACTGTAATTTTAAGAATACTATCTCCAATGACACAACTTTTCATTTTGTTCTTATAGGAGGTAGGGAGGGCTGGAGGGCATGGCAGAGTAGACTGTCTGGCCCAGGGGATTGTCAAAGGGGTACTAAATATATATATATATTTATATAGGCTGTCTGGAAAAATATCCAGCCATAAATGCCTCTATTGTTCATATTACATGGCTGGATACTTTCCTGACAGCCCTTGTTATATAATACATATTAAATTGACAAATCACTTATATACAGTAAAATTCACCCATTTTAGTGTATAATTTTATGAATTTTGATTATTGAGTACAGTTGTAAACGACGACAAAAATCAATATACAGGATGACCCCAAAGTAGGTATACAGTATAGTTTATTTGCATTTTTAATGACATTATTTATTACATTTACATTTATTTAACATTGTTTAATCTTGTAAGTGCTCAAAATGTCTTCCAACACTGCAACACTCTTCAAACCTGTGCGGTACACTGTGACACACCGTACGACACAAATTACAGTCTGTTGTTATGAATTTCATTGATTCAACTGTATACCTACTTTTGGGCCACCTTGTATATAAGCATTCCATCATTCCAAAAGTTCCCTTGTGTCTGTTTGTTGCCAGTTCCTTCTTTCTACCTTCAGTCCCTGCCACTGATCAGTTTCTTAACCTCTGTAGTTCTGCCTCTTCCAGAAAGTCATATACGTGGAATCACACAATATGCAGTCTTTTTTTTTTTTTAAAGATTTGTTTTTATTGTTCTTTGACAGAGAGAGAGAGAGAGAGAGAGAGAGAGACAGAGAGAGAGAGAGAGAGACAGAGAGACAGAGAGAAGGGGGAAGGCCCAGAGCAGTCTCCATAGTTGACAGCATCAGCCTTCCATATAGTTTCACTCCACAGGTAGACACGGGGCTGCGCAGGGCAGGAACTGGGCCGGGAGCCTCCTGCATGGGCCCCGGCAAGAACCAAACTGGGGGCACACCCCAGCTCAGCACAGGGGTCCGCCTGGGTCGGGGCCGGGATTCGATCCTTGGGCTCCAGGGCTGCAAAGCAAGCGCTTAACACACTGAGCCATCCCAGCTTCCCCAGTATGCAGTCTTTTGAGTGGCTTTCACTTACTGTAGTGCGTTTTCATTCCACCCATGTGATGTGTATTTGTTGCTGAGTAGCAATGCACTGTATGGGGGACTGCAGTTTGTTTCTTCAGTCACCAGGTAGGGGATATTGAAGTGTTCCCACTTCTTGGCAACTATGAATAAAGCTGCTATAAACATTCACGTATAGGTTTTTGTGTGGGTATACGTTTTCATTTCTATTGAATAAATGCCTAGGAGTGGCATTTTGGGGTCCTATGGTAAGTTTATGTATACATTTATAAGAACTTTATATTTAATTTTATCAGAACTTTATATGTTTAACTTTATAAATAATCTGTGTTTTTGATTTTAATTTGTTTTTAACTTATAAAAGGGTATCATGTTGAAGTGATCTTTTGGGAATTATTTTTTTTCCCCACTTAGTTTCATATTGTTGAGGTTTATCCATATTATGACATCTGGCTCTGAATGTAATATGCTAATAGGCTAATATACTTGCACCATTTATTCATCGCCTCTTCTACTGATGGGCATTTGGCTGTTTTCAGAATTTTTGTTATTGTTTTGTTTCACTACAGGCATTCTCACATAGTCTTTTATGTTAGTCATCTATTGTGGTATACCGACATTACCAGAAACTTGTGCCTTAAAATAACCCACACTTGTTACAGTAGCCTCAGTTAACTGGTACCCATAGGGATTGGAAGATGCTAGCTTGATAAATGTACCTGGCACTCTCAAGCAACTGGCATAAAAAAAAAATCGAAGACTTTTTGTGCTGGCGGCTTGAATTCTGGTTAGCTGAGAGTCTACTGTCTCACAGCTTCTGTGAGTTGAGATTCTAAGTGTGGCTCACCTGGGTCTCCTGTTTCAAGTCCTTAGAAAACTGCGGTGAATGAGTTGTCCAGGGCCGTGGGCTAATCTCAGGGCTTGACTGGGGTAGGGTTCACGTTCACGCTCATGTGGTTGCTGGCAGGATTCAGGTCTTTGCAGGTTGTTGGACTGAGGGACTCAATTTCTTGCTGACTCTCAGCGAGAGGTAACCCTGAATTTCTCTCTAGCACGTTCACTACCCCAAAGCCAGCAAGAGAGAGAGAGTCTGCGAGCATGACAAACATTATAGTCTTACTCGTGTGTAACATAATTACAGAAATGACAGCCCATCACCTTTGCCACATTCTGTTGGTTTGATGCATGTTACAGGTCCTGTCCACACTCAAGGGGAAGAGATTGCCAAAGGGTGTATGTGCCAGAAAGCAGGCTCGGTGGGGTCCACTTCGGAGTCTGTCTGTCTTACTTGTTGCACATGTGCATCATTTTTCCTGGGCTTTATGCCTGGGAGTGGAATTGCTAAGTCTTCGAGAGCTCTATTCCTAATAATGCTCTTTCCTTAAAGACGATCTCTCTGAAGTGAATATGGCTAACTCAGCTTTCTTTGGGTTAGTATTTGCCAATATGTCTTTTTCCATTGTTTTTGCTTTCAAACTTTAAATACCCTATATTTGAAGTATGTCTCTTGTAAATAGCACATGTCAGTATTAAAAAAATAAATCCAATTTGCCATTACTGTCTTTAACTAGTGAGCTCAGTCCATTTAACTTTATTATAATCAATGATGCACATGGAACTATTTTTATCATCTTAAAATTTCAGTTTGGCCACTTTTACAGTGCTCTCATCTTTACTTTTTATTTTTAATGACATATTTGTATCTCTCTAATCTTGACAATGGTGAAAATTTAGGATTCTTTGCTCTCTTGTCCATTCACTCCATGCTGATTGATATAACCTAGGCTTTTAATTCTAGATTGTTAGAAATGTAATTTCTCTTTTCTTTGACCTTAGCTTGCTTTTCCCTTTTTAAGTAGTAAGAAAGTTCATCAAGGTATTTGATCATCTTTGTTCCACAAATCTTTTGTAGAATTGCCTAGATTTTTCTCTTCTATAGTACTTCAACCAAAAAACTATATAGTGTACATCTTTCTGCATCGTATCTTGTATGCTTGAGAATATTTTTATTTATATTTGAATGACAGCTTGGTTGAAGATAAAATATTATGTTCTAAATTCTATTTTATTCAATTATATGAAAACATTACTTCATCTTTTTTTGCATCTAATATTGCTGATGTCAATCTGATTCTTATTCTTTTGTATCTGACCTGTTGTTTCTATGACAGCTTTTAAAACTTTAAAAATATTCTTAAGTTTTATTATAATACATTTAGCAGTGTGTTTTCTTGAAATTTATATATATTTTATTGTGGAAAAGTTGATCTTCATTAAGTTCTCAAATATTTCTTCCTCTTCATTTTTATCTCTTTATTTTAATGGAGCACCTTTTATCTAGATATTAGTAGATCTATGTGTATCTTCCTTATCTCTTAGCTTTTCTTTTATAGTGTCTATTTCTTTGTACCTTTCTTCTTCCTTCTGGGATATTTCTTCAATCTGGTTTCCCAATTCACTAATTTGTTCTTCAGCAGTTATCAATACTGCTTTCTCTTAGTTCTATTATATTTATATTACTAATATTTCTGTTTGATTCTTTTTATGTTTTCTTGCTTCTTATTATTGACTCTTTACTGTGTCTTTTAATGTATTTATCAGGCTGATTACTTGGTCCATATGCTTCAATATTTCTGCTTTTATTGGAGTCCGTTACCTAGGACGCTGGTTATTTTCATTTTGAAAAGGCTGTGCTCCTCAAATACCTTGTAATTTGTGTGTGTGCGCTAATTCCCCCCCCCCCCCCCCAGAGTACTGGCTATTAAGACGGTGCCTCTGGGGAAAGGCAGGCCCCCAGTGAACTCAGAGGGTACAGAAACTCTAGTATCTAAAGCGCTTGACACCTGAAAATCACATTCAATTGCTCCTTATCCCACAGAACAACCCCTCAGGTCAGGTCTTCATCCTTATTCACAAGAGACTCGGAATTCAGTGGTTCTGAATCTTGGCTGCACATGGAAATTACTTGGGAAGTTTTGAAAAGTCCTGACTTCTAGGCCCTTTCCCAGGGCTTTGGATTATAAGTCTCCTGCCCCAGGGGTTTGAAGGAGAAGGGATGTGGGAGTAACTTCTGGAGGCCGGTTGGTGCCCCCCCTGGTTTTTCTGTTTCTTCTGAGGGCATCTGCCCCAGATCTCTGGCAGGAAGGGTGCAGGCATTGTTTGCCACAAGGTGATCGGGGAGACTTGGGGGAAGCAGGAGCAGAATTCCATGAATTTCTCTATTTTATTGTTCCCCACCCTGGCTGTGTCCTGTCCTAGGACAAAGCCACTACTTCAGAAACAGCAGTTTAAAACAGCGCCAGTAAACTCAGGAGCTTCTCAGAGTGGTCTCTCCTTTGCTTTTCTGGTTCTCCCAGGGTGAATGGGGGTGGAGCTGGGGACCCAGCAATCATGCTAGTTCAGCATCACAGCCAGCCCTGGAGTTACTCAGGGAGTACTCATGGGCCAGAAGGGTGATATCACCTGGGAGCTTGTTAGAAATGCAGCATCTTGGGCCCCACCCTGGACCTACGAATTCAGAATCAGTATTTGAACAGGATCTCCAAGTAATTCTCATGCACATTGAAGTCTGAGAAGAACCGCTTGATGAAGCATAGAAGCTGAAGAAATATATTTAAATGGAATCAGGCACCTTTTGGACCTAGTACTGTAGAATTTGGTTTTGGTCATGTGGTGCCTGTAACATGTTGATTTGGGTTCTTTCATTTGAGTTTTCTCTGCTCTAGGCCAGAACTCAACAATGTTGCATTTGCCTACTATGCAGGTGGATTTTTACAGTAACTTCTTAGCTTAAGAAAAACAATGCTCAAGCAGCACCATCTACCTCTAGGTTGTAGCGCTCTTTCCTGTTGTAATTTTATATTTACTGGTATGAATAGTTGTTTGATGTCTGGCTCCTGCATGATGTTGTTAGCTTTAGAAGGACTGCAGAGATCACTGACTTTATTAGCCAGTGCCTCCCTAATGCCCTGCACAGTGTGTGGTATATAGAGGGTGCTTAATAAATATTAATCGAATGAGATAGTGACACGAGCACTTGTCAAGATCTATTTAATTGATGGTTGTCTATTGAATGTTAATATTAATGATTGCACCTGTATTCTTTTATTAAGAAATATATAGGGGAAGCTGGGATGGCTCAGAGGGTTAAGCGCTCACTTTGCAGCCCCGGAGACCAGAGATCAAATCCCAGGCCTGGCCCATGTGGACCCACATGCTGAGCTGGGGTGTGCCCCCAGTTCAGTTCTTGCCGGGGCCTATGCAGGAGGCTCCTGGTTCAGTTCTTGCCCTGCACAGCCCCGTGCCTACCTGTGGAGTGAAACTATATGGAAAACTAATGCTGTCAACTATGGAGACTGCTCTGGGCCCTCCCCCTTCTCTCTGTCTCTCTCTGTCTCTCTCTGTCTCTCTCTCTCTGTCAAAAAACAAATCTTTAAAAAGAAATATATAGTTTTGGGAATATGTTTCTTCCATTATTAAGATTTGTCATTAATATTAAATCCAACTACTTGATTTTTCAGTCATGTTTATTTAAAAAACAAAAAACAAATATACACTGACATTCAAATAAATACCAACATTTAGTATTTACTAGTTTCTTAATTTATTATGTGTCTATGTTTTTTTCCTCTTAAAACAAAACAAGATATGTTACTTTCTAAGAAACTTCATACCTCTTTGGTATCCTTCAAAAGGAACAAATATACACTTATTATACGATATAAAAAAATCAAGGGGGTGCTTATGTCATGCCATGGGCTAAGAATGAAGCCTATTTGAATTGTTTCTACTACAATTCTTCTCTCCTTCCCTACTCTAGTTTAGTCCCAGACCGCAGCCCAATCCATTAATGTTAACTTTACTCTTTCTCCTCCTCAGTCCTATGCCAGATTTCCAAAGAAGTGTTGAATATGAAATAGTTGAGCCTCCCATCAGACTGAGAAGAGGGAGGGAAGTATGCACTGGCTTAAGAAAAACATCTGACAAAAATCCAACTTTTTATTATATAGGGCACGTAAACATGTGTTTAAATAAACACATGTTTAATTTGAATATTAAATTTTATTGGCAAAGATAGAGCATGGGTTTTATTGCACTGGATACTGATGTCTTTTAAAGTTATGATTCCCAAAAGATATATGATTCCCCCCCAATATAATCCATTTAATAGAATTCTGAATGGGATTCCAAGTCTGTTTTCCTATGTGTCCCCCTTTTTTCCCCCTCCCCACAACAACCCTGATTACACATACATAATAATTACATGTGTATCAGAATTAGGCAATTAAAAAAATAGGCTTGTTATAAGATCTTACCCAATTTTTTTCTGGAAAACTTGAAGTATTTTGCTTTAAACTTGGAAAAGCTAAAAACCAAAGTGATGCCTGTGATCAGGGGAAACCTGGCCAATAACTGAATACTATTAGAGCCAGTAGCACAGCACATGGCTCTTGTCACAGGTGACGACCGGGGTCAAAATCCAGCAACATAATGGGAGTGCTATGGGAATGATTTAGTGTTGAGTACTGCTGAGTTTTAAAGCAAAATAACTTATTTTAAGTTTTTAATAAAACACTGAATTATAAAATGTGCAGACTATTTTGAAAATGTTTCATGGTACATTTGTTTAACAAATAAGTGTAAACCTTAAGGAGACCCTTGGAAGCTGCACTTTCATTTATTCTCATTAGGCCCTGCATTTCAAAATCCATTGCACGTTCTTCATTTTATTAATAAAAATATCAAAAAGAAAAAGAAAGAAAAAGAAAAAGAAAAACAAATGATGGAGTTCCAAGTGAGAGCACTTCTTTATTTTTTCCTAGAGAATAACTACTAAACACAATAAGAACCAAGTTGAATCTCATTTCTACACATCATTAAAGAGTTATTGAGCCAAACAAACAATGACCTTTTGCTGAAGAGTTTTTGTAAAAATTACTAGTGTGGAAAAAATGCTCATTTGTTTGGGGAGGTCATCATGCTCTTACCTCCTCCCTGCTCACTAATTTGCAGAGTTGGGAAAAACAACCAGAGTAAAGAATCTCATTTCACCAGCAGAGGTCACCCTTTCTCCTCTATAGTTAGCTGTGATTCCTTAGTCCCAGGAAATGCAGGCCTTTCAGCTGGGGGCACAGCCAGAGGGCAGATGGAAATACATTCATCATTCACACTGCTGTATCTTCTTACATATGCACTGTTTAAACGTATTATCTACCTGGACTCTGAAATGGATAACTTGCGTTCATTAAGAACGATTAGATTTTGTACAATAATCCTATTCTTTGGTTAATCTACTTCATCAAATAGTATTCTATGCTTACTGGTGCCATCTCTAATTCTGCCCAATTCTCTGACTCATGGATCAAAGAGCAGGTTGTCATAATGCCCCGGAGGCGACTGGCACAAGCCCTCAGAGAGAGTCCCCTGGTGAGTTTCTGCAGGGAATTAAGGAGCCTGTGGAAGTATTGAACATCGACTGAGCATAGGGAGAACCCAGTGTCAGGACTGACGGGTAAGTTAGAGAGAGGTAGACCTCAGTCCACGCTTCTGCTTTGGTTTTGTTTTGGAAATAAAAGCATATGTTTGTAGTTCATTCGAAGACTGACATTGGACTACAAAATAAAGTTCTAAGTGGATTATTCATGGGTGTCCAGAGTATGTATGAGTCAGTTTATAAGTATCATCTGCAGAAGGGCAGGGGTAGTGAGTGATGGAATTGCCCAGTCCTGCTGCCTTATGCTGGGGGGATACTCAGCATGTGTCTGGCCAAATCCAAAAACAGATTTCAGAAATTCCTTTTCTCTTTCTTCCTTTAGGGGGGAAATAATAGCCATTATTTTTGGGAGGGGGGTGGCGGGGAGGTCTTTGGAAAATTTGGGCTCATTAGTTTTACAGTGGTTGGTGAAGATATTTTCTAAATTAAATTCCCTCCCTTCTTTTTCTTTTTTCTAGAAATCATTTTTTTGTTGGCATTTTATAAGTTTAAAAAGGCGATGGGTTTTGGGGATTTTCTGTGGCTGCTGCTTTTTCCTTACGTTCCAGGTAGCACGATTGCAGTGTAGGGAACGAAGCAGTGTATCCTTCAGAACAAGTGTACTTGACCCTTTCTGGAAGTGAGGTAGCCAAATGGCCATGACTGTGGAACTCTATTTATACACGTGAAGCCATGCATCCCCGAGAGGAAAATCTGCCTGTGCTCCTGACATCACTTTCTCGGTCCTGCTCTCTCTGGTCACTGGGCCTCTGGCCCTCCCAGCTGGTTTTGTGCTGAGTCACCTGCTACCTGCCGACCTGTCTTGCCTCGCAGAAGTGTGCTCAAGCCAGCCGCTGCTGGCTTGCCAGAGACTGTGGATAAATAGGCAGCAATTTTGCAAGCTGATTTTCATACCATGGGTAGTTTGAAATCAGCCTTGGTGGGAATATTTACAACAGGGAAATTAGCAAACACTACAAATCAAGCCCCGCTCCCTGTTGACTTGAGTGGTCCATAGTTTATATGCCCCCCCCTTTAAAAAAAATTTTTTTTATATGCCCTTCTTACTGATAGTATAAATTGAAACATAGTCATATCACCTTACTTTAACAGTGACACACTTCGGAATATTTTTAAAAAATATTTATTTTATTGCTTTTGACAGAGAGACAGAGAGAGACAGAGAGAAGGGGGAGGGCCCAGAGCAGTCTCCATAGTTGTAAGTCATCAGTTTTTGATATAGGTTCATTCCACACAGGTGGGCATGGGGGCCACGCAGGGTGGGAACTGGGCCCGTGAACTGGGGGCCAAACCGGAGGCCTCCCACATGGGAAGCTCGCCCTGGTGAGAACTGAATTGGGGCCACACCCCAGTTCAGCATATGGGTCCCCAGGGACCAGGACCGGGACTTGATTTGTGGGCGCTGGGGCTGCAAGGTGAGCACTTAACCCCCTGAGCCATCCAGGCTTCCCCTGGAGTGTTTTAATGCAAATATTTACTAGGGAAATAAAAAAGAGAAAAATAGCCTCACTTCTTTCTCCTCCTCCTCCAAACACTTTGAAACAAAAGGTTTTTATCAAGTGCAGATTTCTGCTCTTAATTCTAACCAGAGTTTGTCGAAAAGACAGGCAAGTTGTCGCAGGGCAGGCACGGTCTGATTCTCTTCTTTAAGCCCACACTTGCCCAAATTTCCATTTAAAACCCTCCATTTTCTTCTCCCTGTCACCTCTGTTTTCCTGAGGGTAACCATCCCTGACAGTGTCCCTACCCTTGTGCCTCAGACGCTTCATCAGTCCTTATTGGCTCAAGAAGCCGTTCTGGGTCTGCAGGCCCACAGGCAGCCGGACCGCCTCAAGTCTGATCATGAGGGACAGTGGCTATTTGCAATCTCTCCGCGGTCATCCTCTCATTTGCGGATGGGTCAAATCTGGACTCCGAAGCATCACACCTAGACTGCTGCCGAGGTGACATGCAGGAGGGAAAGGAAAGCTGGTCACTCAGTAACTGCCTGCCCCCCAGCCCCCATAGTGAGCACTGTTCCTACCCACGCTGAGACAGGTCCAGAGCTGCAGTCTGGAGGCTGCTGTCTTAGAACAAAAGATGTGCGTTTCAGAAGCCTCAGGCTAGAGGGATTGTAAGGAGGTTTCCCCACCCCTGCTGGGGACATTGTCATATTCACCTCCATAAATCTGGAGCCTAGAGGAGTAGTTGATTCCTATTTGTTGACGGATCGTTTATCCTCCCCTCCTCCCCTCACCCCCAGGACGGAACATATCAGTTGGCTGGAACTGCGGTGACAAGGGACCACAGACTGGGTGGCTCAAATAATACACATTTATTTTCTTACAGTTCTGGTGACTAGAAGCCCAAGATCAAGATCCTGGGAAATTTAGTTTCTGATGAGACTTCTCTTCATGGCTTGCAGAAGGCTGCCTTCACACTGTGGCCTTATGTGGCCTCTTTTCTGTGAGAGAAGAAGGAGAAAGAGAGAGAGAGAAATATCTCAGGTGTTTTCTCCTCTATTTGAAGGTCCCCAATCCTATCAGATTAGGACCACAACCGTATGAATTTATTTAACCTTAATTACTTCCTTATAGGCCCTGTCTCCTAATATAGTCTCACTGGGGGTTAGGACTTTAACATATGACTTTATTTTTTGGTGTGTGTGTGTATACACAATTTAGGCCATAACAAATGGGAACCGAGTCTGTTTTAAAAATATTTACAGAAAAAAGAAATGTCCTGACAATTTCCTTTAATTCCCTCTTTCAGATTTAAGAACTCTCTCTTCAGGAAAATCTTGCCCATGGCCTAAATCCTGCATGGATGCAGGAGGAAGCCATTTATTTTTCCTCCTGACCTCCTTGGGGAGAGTGAAACCTAATTTTGTATATCTGTGGTTTGTATCTGTGTATCTACACTTATCCCTCAAAATTTCTCCACTCAAAATTAGTTTTTATTCATTTAAATTTAAATAATAAACACGTGCAGTAATTTAAGAAGAGGTACATGTAGCCAAGTCAAGCAGTGGCAGGACTTTATGACTCTCAGAAGTGAGAACTTTCATTCCTTAAGAACCCACGTAGCACAGTGGGTTTGAGTATCACCATTACAGTATCCCTTACCCTTCTCTAATAAATCCTTCTCCAATCCCATTTCTTTTTTTAAAGATTTATTTTATTGCCTTTGACAGAGAGAGAGAGAGAGAGAGACAGAGAGACAGAGAGACAGAGACAGAGAGAAGGGGCGGGGGCCCAGAGCAGTCTCCATAGTTGTACATCATCAGTTGTTGATATAGTTTCATTCTACACAGGTGGGTGGGGGCCGTGCAGCGTGGGAGTCAGGCCGGGGGTCTCCCACGTGGGAAGCTCACTGTGGCAAGAACCGAACTGGGGGCCACACCCCAGTTCAGCATATGGGTCCACACAGGCTGGGGTTGGGACTTGATCCTCGGACCCTGGGGCTGCAAAGCGAGCGCTTAGCCTGCTGAGCCATCCTGGCTTCCCCATCCCGGCTTCCCCATCCCATCCCATTCCTTTCGCTAGCTGCTGAGGACATAACATACACCGGGGTGGAAGTCAGGCAGAGTGCCTATTTACTCCTCGTCCCTATTTAGTTTTTCCATTGTAAAGTTGGGTTTTGTGCCGCTCTTGGTGGGGGCGGCTCTTCTCATGCTTGTCATATATTTTTGCAGGGCCGCGGCATGGCGACAGGAGCTGGCGAACGTTAAGTGGTGAGAGGGTGGCACTGAGTAAAGAAGTTCAGGACTGAGCACGGGCTGCTCTTCTGTGCATGTTTGCGTTTAACAGGAAACTTCTGGAAGCAAGATGCTTGAATGCAAAGAATCTGAGTCCCTCTGATGAGGACTTCAGGCTGGCCTGTGAGAGAGAGATTTTGTGAGGTGTGTGTGGACTTTCTTCCGATCACATCATCTAGACAAGCATCTGCCTCTTCCCCATTTAGAAGCAAGGGGCTGTGGAGACATGTTAGAGATCTGACTGTGTTTGTGATACACACACACACACACATACACACACACACACACACACTCCCTAGTCTCCCTAGGTTATAGTTGGGTTTGGGGTTACTCTGCCCACATGTGGCCCCAGGTCCACAAGCTTGAAAGGGGCTGGACCTGGGCCATGTCAGGGGTGGGGCTGGCATTTGGCAGTCCTGGGGTGTTGCCTCCCTCCCACCCCCGTGGAATCCTGAAGCTCAGGGCTTCAGACCTGGGAGGCACCTTAGAAGCCCTGTGAGTGTAAGCCTTTCATTTCACAGATGAAGTCACTGAGGCCCCAGAGGGCTACACCCTCTTTCTGGGCTTGTCAGAGGCACTTAAGAAATACAAGTTGACTTGACTTGACCCACTGTGAAATCGGCATAACAAAACTCCCCACATGGCAGCGGGATTAGGCTGCCAGCAGCTGGGAATGATTCTCCCTCTGTCGGTTAAGCCTAAATGGTGAGGGAATAGCAGAGGGGCATTGTGGGAAATTTGTATGGTACAACCTGAGTGGAGGGCCAAAGCCTCCCTTTACAAATAAACTCAAGTTAAATACAATGTCAGAGCTTGAAGGGAATCTTATAAATCATGCAGATCGACTAGACCTCAGTTTACAGATGAGTAAACTGAGGCTCAGAGAGGGGAACTGATGTGGCTGGTAAGTTGTGGCAGAACTGGATTTTGTACCCAGAATGCCTGGCTTCCCCACTGATATTCTCCTTGCTGTGCCAAGGATCCTCTCTTGGCAGCATGTTGTAAATCTGAGACTGAATGTATTGTTTGAATTCGGAGAGTATGTGAAACAGAGGAAGGGAGGCACAGGTAAGAGGGTAAGTAGGCAGAGACGCAGAGCTAAACCTGGTGAAGCCAGCCTGGGTTTCTTTCTTGCCACCATTTTGTGACTTCAGGTGAAATGGGCGTTGTCTCACCAGTGAAACAGCTGTATAAATTAAACCTGCAGTGACCTGTCTGCTGAAGGTGTGAACAAGGCCGATAAATCCTTGGGAGCTTAGGAAACATCTGCTCCTTACCTTGGAGGCAGAAACTTTACCATCAGGCAGAGAAAACTGGGACTGGACTCTTTCACTTTTGCTGAAGGGCTAAAGTTGGGGCCGACCTTCAGGTAAACCTCATAGCTGAGGGAGATTTTGTGAACCATTGGCTCGTGCCTCCTTGTCTTCTATGTTAGCCTGGAGGTTTCCCACTTCTGCCATCCCTGTCTCAGTGTTTTCAGTGACCTCGTGCTGCTATGCAGCCATGGAAGGGACTCTTGAGTTGGTCAGCACACTTTCTGCCGAGCTCTGTCGTGGGTGGATACAGGTGAGTCAGCAGGAGGAATGACAAGGTGGCTGCGAGGTAGAACAGAAGTCAGGAGTCGGACCAGGTGGCAGGCCCAGCTCAGAATCCCTGGCTAGAGGTCAGGGTCTGAGGAAGGGCGTGGGGGCCGGTGAGGGGGAAGGAGCAGATAGCAACTAAGAGCTGAGGTCAAGCATTTTGGAGATCATAATTAGATCGCAAATCTAGTATCAGGAATCTTGGAATCGGAGGAGTATGGGGAAGCACTGTGATTTAGCCCTAAAAGGCAGATGTCCAGCAAGAAGAAATGCTCTTGAACACAAAGATGGCAAATAGGGGACATCTTGCTTTCTGATCCCAACTGTGTGATGGTGGCCATTTGACCGGTGGTGTCCAGGAGGGTCAGAATCCCTGGCTTGGTTCAAGGGTGCTCTGTCCACAGATGATGTCAGCGATGGACAGGTCAAAGTAGAAGTGCCACTTATTTCCTACCGCCATTGGTCACTTCTCCTAATATTCCTTATTCTACCTAACTCTGGCTTGCAGCTTATACCTGGTTCAAATTTTAGAACTGCCTTGGAGATGAGCAACATCCTTTAATTTGCTCCCTGGGGTGGATTCTAAGACTTGTTCTCTTTATATACTATTATCTTCAGCGGTCAATGGTATTGCATGTATAAAATGCTGTAGATTGAAAATAATAGGGAATTTCAAAACTCAGGGTCCTCTTCCTCATGTCCTCTCAGATGTGTGTGAACAGCCTAGGAATGTAGTGGATGGGAATTAGTGAGAATGCCAGGTGGTCTATGCCACACTTTTTGTTCTACCCTGGGGTTGACTTTTACTTTTCCAGATTGGTAAGGAGTGGCTATTGAATAAGCAGTTGGTAAGTGACATGGATGCTACTGGGCACAGCACACCATCCATCACAGGCAAGTGTGAGCTAGTCCCTGCCCTCCAAGGGCATCTATTCTAGGGAGTATACATGGCAGTGAAATGAAGGGGGAGGGTAGCAACAATTACTTGGTTCTTGGGTCCCTGATCTTTAAGTGGCTGGTGAGAAGGACCAGTGTAGTGAGACCAGTGAGAAGGACTGTGTTGTTCTTTTGATCATAGTCATATAAACACAGTTGTGCTATTTGGATGGGGGGTAGGGACAGGGAGGAAAAAAATTCATATTTCTTCTCCTTCCATTTCTTTGCACACATGAGATTGATCAGCACTGTAACTGATTTTTTTTGGAATTTCTCCCGTGGTTGGTCTCAAAATCCATGCGTATAGGAAATAGTGTGTGTAGAGGTAAACCCCCGGGATTCAACTGGGGTGTTTCTCCAGTTGCTTCATGGCATGACTCTGGGAAAATTACTTGATCTCTTTGAGCTTTAGTTTCTTCTTCTTTTTTAATCTGTTAGGTGGAGTAATAATGTCTGCCTTACCACCTGATAGGATTAAAATATTATATTAACACGCAAGAGTGTTTTACAAATTGTAAATCTCTATGCAAATGCAAGAGTTCATTCTTCTGGTATTAAACATGAGTAATTGTTAGACACAAAATACAGAACTACTACATTAAAATATGAAGACTGGGACCCCTTTGGAAAAGGATAATCACTCCATATTTTAATCATCAATCTAGGAATGATAGTATCGTTCTCTTTTCCCACTCTTTGATGATGCCAAGCTTCCAATCAATATTGAAAATATTTGAGCTGTTTTAGCGAAGGTGGATGTCCCCCACCCCTGACCATGTGGGCTGGTTGCTCCTTGGAGAGAAGGGGCTTGCATTTTAAGATGGATGACCAAGTGAGGGTACCATCTTGGAATAAAACTGCCTTACTCTCTTGGTCAGCTCTTGTTAAAGGACTGGGCCACTGGACAAAGAATTAGGTGACACAGAACAAGAACTGAGGTTGGCTATTTGGAGCTTGCTTTATTTCAGCCCCTGATTCTCTTCCCTGTAGCTTTGCTTTGCTAGGACTCAGTTTTTGTTGCTGGCAGACATTAGGTTAGGGAGTTTCCTACAAATTCTGTTTTGCTAATTTGGGCAGAAGAAGGTACTGTCTCATTTAAGTTTATGGCTCTGCAATTTGGAGCAAGTGCATTTTGAACTCAGACGATTAAATGCTATGCAACTTGTTTTAACTTTCAGTTCCTATAGTTAAGGGAAAAAAAAAAAAAGATTTCAAATGTCATTTTCTATAATGATTAGCTCCAGTGAGAAATTCTATCTATAGTCATTTTCTTCAAAGCTTTAATTGGCTGAAACCTCTATGTTTGATCATTAACAAAATGGTCTCCTCTTTTCTACCATGTTAATAATCGTGTTTAATAGAAATGCAGCTTTGATTTCTTCCTGGGCTAGGTTGCTATTTTTCTGGCACTGAGAAGTGCGGGTTTAAGATTTTGCCACATATGAAACATGGCAAAATTCCATCTTGGAACTCTCCAAGCTTAGACCGTTCAAAAAGATGGGATTGGAAGGAATATTCTTGGCCCAGCTGTGGGAAGCAGTTTGTTTAGATCAAAACAAAGCAAAGAGGTTGGCTTATGTGGAAACTTTATACCTGTCCCACATGTTTTAGACACTTCTGAAAAAACAAACAGCTCCGTATTTGCAATTACGAGGTCAAAAAGTCACATGTTGGCCCCGGTACCAATTTAGCTAACTGAGTCCTCAAGCAGTCGCCACTGATGTGACTAAGTAAGAGTATGTTGTGGCCACTTAACCAATCCCTGCACCTGGAAAAAATAAAAAATACAACAAGAAAGAAAGCACAGTGAACTTGAAACCAGAGTGGGCTCTCGTGAAAGTGTTCAGATTCTGAGCGCCTGCGCAGTGTCCACCTTCTAGAAGGAGGCATATTTGAAAAGTGTGCGTCTTTCTGGGCAGGATCTCCTCAATCCACATCTTTGGGGCATGATTAGCATTGTGCCCCACCTTGTGTAGACCTGGATTTCTGAAACCATAGTCTCATGAAAAGTGTCCCATGGACCATGCCATCCTTCTCTTTCTCCTTTGTCTTAAGCCATCTGGTTCATCTCCTGAAACTCAATATTATCCCTCTGTGTTTTTCAGATATGTCAGTGCACAAAAGAGGCTCATGAAAAGAACCAGCTGCACCGATACCAGCAGGAGCTCTGCGGCTGCAGATATGAGGTGTGCACCTGCGTGGAGCTGGGTGACTGGCGATTTGTCAGGGACGGAATCGCATGGAACATCAGGACTCCAAAGCCAGAGGGATGGATGGCTTTGGGGGTGGCAAATTGGATACCCTGCTGCTCACCTGGAGGTCACAGGATCACAGCTGACTTGAATTAGTCAAGAGGATTCCAGGAGGAGGGTTAGTGGGTCGCTTATAAATGAAATGATTAGCTGGCTGTAACAGTTCCTAATCAACAGAGTGTCCCTGTGAATGACATCTATTCAGTGAGCTACGAATAAGTGGCATGTCTGTAATCCTCGTGCAGGAGGGGACAGAACTGATGCAACTTAGAAGACTCTGTTCAGGCTGTGTCCTCATGTAGCAGTGAGTGAGCTGGGTGCCTCTGGAGGGTTTTGAGCAGAGGAGTGATGTGATCTGACCTATGTTTTAATAGACTCATGCTGATGGCTGTGCTAGGAATAGACAGTAAGGGGACAAGAGAACATAACCGAGGGAAGGCCTGATGTTGCTTGGAGTAGGGGGTGTTGTTGATAGTGGTGAGAAGCTGTTGGGTCCTGGGTATATTTTGAAGGTAGCTTCAGAGTGTGCAAGAAAGGGAGTGAAGGCTTCTCTGTGGGCTTTGGCCTGAGTCATTGGAAGGGCTGAGCTTCCAGGCACTGGAATGGGAGAGGTTTTACAGAAGAACAGAATTTGGGAATATCAGTGGTAGTTATGTCTATTAGGCATCCAAGTGGAGAGGATGAGTAGGCACCTATGAGTCTGGAGTTTAGAGAGAGCTTTTGGCTGGAGACAAAAATCTAGGACTCATTAGTGGCTGATTGAGATCCTGTGAGACTGAATAAGATCATGGGGGTAGCGAAGTATGTAGAGAAGGGACCTAAATGCTGAGCCCTGCGCTCTCCTGTATGAAGAGGCTGGGGACATCAGGAGGGGCACATGACGGAGAATGAGAAGGAGTGGTCATGTGGGGAGAGGAAGAAGAGTGTGGTGGCCTGAAAACCAAGTGATCAAAGTGTTCTGCAAAGGAGGACAGAGCAGCCAGACCCAGTGATACTGCACTGGGCGCTGATGATTGGATTTAGCCACATGGAGGTTACTGGTGACTTTGACAAGAACAGCTTTGGTGGGGTAATGAGGGTCCTCATCTAATTGGAGGGAGTGTATATAAAAGACAGGAGGAACGAATTTGGCAAAGGAGCTCTGGACAATTCTTAGGTGTTTTATTACATAGGGGAGCAAAGAAATGAGGTAGTAATTAGAGGACAAAGTGAGAAGTTTTTTTTAAGATGGGAGAAATAACAGGTCAATGGGCACAATCTAGGAGAGAAGGACAGTTCTGATGATGTAGGAAAGGGGAGGGTTGTTGGAGTCATGTCCTTGAGAGGGGTCCATAGTACAAGAACAGAGACTGTCCCTCTTTAGGAACAATGACAGTCCATCCACAGTCAGGGGGAAGGCAGAGTTTATGGGAGCAGATGCTGGTGGGTGGGTAGAAGTGGATGTGGGAGACTTTGGTAGTTTTTTTTCTGAATGCTTCTATTTTCTCAGTGAGGTAGGAAGCAAGGTTAGCAGCTGAGAGTGCGGATGGGCGAGGAGGTGGTAGAGGCTGAAGAAGAAGATGGTCTTGTAGGATGGGGACAGGGTGAGTGGATGAAGGAGGAAAGTATGATGGCCGGGCAGCATGAGGACCCAGTTGAGGTCATGGAAATCAATTACTGTGAGACTAATGGATGCGGGTTGTGTGATTTTCTCCAGCCACATTCAGCTGTAGGGTGCAGTACAGAGCCGGTGGAGAATGGATTCCAGGGTTTGCCAAAGGAGTTCTACAAAGCAGGAGAGGGGCATTCTGAAGATTTCTCTTCTTTTTCATTACAAAAAATTTATTGGCTATCAACTTATGAAACGATTTAACAAATTGTTAGTGGGTTGTGACTCACAGTTTGAGAATCATTGATCTACCATGTTTCCCTGTGTAAATCACCCCTGTGGGTATATATGTATAAGACAGTTCCTACATTTCTATCCCAACATTAAGAGATCAATACATGGGTTACTCCTGTGTAGAAGATGACCCCCAATTTTTGGTCTAACAATTTTAGACAAACGTATTGTCTTATACACAGAAAAATAGGGTAGACGACATACTCACTTTTCCCTACTTGGTTTCTTAATGTAGAGATACAGCTTCAGAAAGGATTTCTCTGCAAACCCACCAGGCACTTGTTCAATACTCACGAGGTGCCTAACTTAGTTTCCAGTGCTGTGGGGGGAGACAGGAGGGGGGTAAGACCTAGCTCCTGCCCTCAAGGTGGTGGGTTGGGCAGGGTGCGAATCAGCGAGTCAGGCATGCGTTGGTAGACACCTGAGTTGTCTGTTTGTCCTTCATTAAGCACCTGAGTCAGATTTGATGACTCAGAGCAGGCGCCACACTGTGGTGTGTTACTATCTAAATAGCCAAATGGATGCTGAGGGGCCAACCATCACCAACGGCCCCCTGAGAGCGCCTCTTCTCCACATGTAGTCAGATCACCTGACCCTAAGACTGTCACCTCCTTTAACCTGAGCAGTGCCCTCTTTGAATGCATCCTACAAATATCCTTGTAGGCAACCTTGGCAAATTGCTGGCTCACGTTGAATTTATGCTCGAACTCCACTGTCTGATCTTAAAAAAAATCTTAGTTCTCATCAATTTTTAAATTACATATCTAAATTTTTTAGTGGCGTGTGTGTGGGGTAAACCTGATGCCCTTCTATTGGAGGTTGGGGGCTGTGTGTTTTGAAGCTGTAGATACACATTTGCCGAGTGGGGATAAAGTCAGGGTGCTGGTTCCCCCATATTTTGGTTCATCTGGGAACATATGGCCCTTCAGGAAACAGTTTGCAAGAGTATTTGCTGCAAAGGGAAAAATACTCATTTTCTCCCTCTTTTTGTTCTAGTTTTGGTCTTTGATTCGAAGAGAAAATGAATTTTAGGACCAACGTGGTGCATTGTACCCCATCTTCGAATCTTATCTTTATTCCACATGAAAGGCATTCGTTTCTCGCTGAGACAGTCCGTACTTGTTGTCGCAGACATGGCGTTTGCATTCTGTTTACGGCTTGGAGGCTGTGCTAACGTGCTCACCATGGATTCAGTGGGGCTTGCCTTTCCAGCAACAGTTAAACCAGCAGGAGACCACTTGTGTGCAATTTGTTGGAACGAAATCTGCATTTGGGGATTCGATTGCTTGGTAGTGTCATTTTGTGTGGCACTGACTTTGTAGGTGGTCTCCAATAAGCCCTGAGCATACAACAAGTGTCAGCGCTGATTATCCCCAAGTACGCTTGTAATGACTGCACAGCTTGGGATTTACAAGACAAAACCAGCTTCCTTAATTTTTAATTCAGGAAATGCAGGGGCGTGGATGAACCCCCACAAAAGGGTAGCAGAAGGCCCATTGTGGGGCTGTTCTTGGAGGGGTGCAACTGAACATTCGGTCCTCTCTGAAGATCAGAATAATAGCCACACATGTCACTTGGGGTTCACCTATTAGGACATTTGTCTTTAACAATGCGTCAGTATGTAAAGACTAAAGGGTTAGTTGAGGACAGATTAATGGAGTGAACTGTGTGGTTGGCTGAAGCATGAATACATACAGTGAAATACAAACCATGTTCCAGGATCACCCCTGTCATTCTGGAGGTAGTAACCCTCCAGGTGCTGCTTCCTAACCAAGGGTGATTTGGCTCTCCAGGGGGTATTTGTCAATGTCTGGAGACATTTTTGTTTTCACAACTGGTGGTGGTGGTGGTGGTGGTGGGTGCTACTACATTTAGTGCAGGGGTGTCCGGCCTTTTGGCTTCCCTGGGCCACACTGGAAGAATTGTCTTGGGCCACACATAAAATACACTAATACTAACAATAGCTGATGAGCTAAAAAAAAAAAAAAAAAAAAAGAAATTGCAATAAAAACCTTGTAATGTTTTGGTTTTTTTTTGTGACTGAAAAAAATTGTTAATGGGATGACATTGGTTGGTACAAATGACATCGGTTCTAGGTGTAAACTCTACATTGCGTGGTCTATGCATTGCATTCTGCCCTCACCACCCAGTCAGTTCCCTTTCCATCACCATTTATTTGAGGCCCTCTCTCTGTCCCCTTTCATAATGTTTTAAGAATTTGTGTTGGGCTGGATTCAAAGCTGTCCTGGGCCGCAGGTTGGACATGCCTGGTCTAGTGGGTAGAGAGGCCAGGGATGCTGCTAAACATCCCGTGACACACACGCCATTGCCACCTCCTCCTACAACAGAATTACTGCTCCCAGAATGTCAGCGTTGCTGAGGTTGTGGGCCTTTGCCCAGGCATTGGAGGGAGGGTCCTGTACTCTCTCCTTCCCAATCTTTTTTTCCCCTCCACATCCTCTGATCTTCTGTGATTCCTTTTGTATCCCTGCTTGCCTGAAACCCTCATGGTCCTGGAGTTAAAAGATGACAGAGGGGGAAGCCGGATGGCTCAGCAGGTTGAGCGCTTGTGTTGCAGCCCTGAGGTCTGAGGTTCGAGTCCCGGCTCTGGCCCATGCAGATCCATATGCTGAACTGGGGTGTCCTTCCTACCCCATTTTGATTCCCACTGGGGCAAGCTTCCCATGTGGGAGGCCCCCTGCCTGCTTCCCGCCCCATGCGGCTCCTGCCTGCCTACGGAATGAAGCTATGTTGAAAACTAATGACGGACAACGATGGAGACTGCTCTGGACCCTCCCCCTTCTCTCTGTCTCTCTGCCTCTCTCTGTCTGTCAAAAACAATAAAAAAGATGAGAGAGGCACATGGTGGAGAGAGGGTTCACTTTGGAGCTGGACAGATCTGGGTTAAATACCAACCAAATGCCTGCAGTTTGGACGACTTTGGGGGAAAACTGCGTCATCTCTCTGAACCTCAGTTTAAAAAATCTGAAATAATGAGGACCGCAGTCCTTACCTTACTGGGTGATAATGAGGGTTACATTTATATAAACTCATTTGCATTTGGTCCACTAGGCAGCAGATACTTCATAACACCTTTGTCATCACACATGCTTTTCCTCGCTTGTAATGACTAAAGCTGTTTCCCCATCTTTAAACACTATCCCAGCAATTTCTTCTCCTTATGAAAAATTTACAAAAAAGACAAGCCAGAAGAAGAAATGAAATCACCTCTGTCCTTACGCCTCACCGATAAACACTGCTAATGTTTTTTGTGTATTTCCCAGTTTGTTCTCTCTGTGTATGCTGGTTCTTGCTGTGTAGACCATTTAGTGACTTGTCTTTTAGACTTAATGATGTATGAGGACCCTCTCTCTATGTCAATAAGTATAGATCTACATCATTTACATCGTCGTTTGAAAGAGCCGCCTAGTGTTTTATTGTATTGATGAACCGTGATTTAGTCAATCAATCCCTTATATTCTTGGACATTTAGATCATTAAGGTCAGTCTTCAAAGCCCAGAGAATGTCTTGTCAAGGTTTCACGGAATTCATGGTTTGGGGTTTTAGAAAACCAGGCCTTTCTGTGCTCCCGGGGATCCCCAGGTAGTTAATTTAGGAGGACACCGCTCTACTCAGGATATGATCACCTGCCTCCACTGTGTGTGGCAGATAGTGGAGTCGATGCTCTTGTCCTTTTTTAAAGATTTATTTTTATTGTTTTTGACACAGAGAGAGAGAGATACAGAGACAGAGAGAAGGGGGAGGGCCCAGAGCAGTCTCCATAGTTGCACATCATTGGTCTCTCCACATAGTTTCATTCCACAGGTGGGCATGGGGCTGCGCAGGGCAGGAACTGGGCCAGAGTCTCACCCCTGTGAGAACCAAACTGGG
>PVKE010004153.1:0-66621 GCA_004027555.1 Craseonycteris thonglongyai
TAAAAATAGCAATGAAAAGGCAGAGGAAATTCAGTTAAAAATATTTATTCAGGGCCTGCTGTATGCCTGGCCAGGTGCTGGATCCCTATAAAACAAGGACAAGTGTCTGTGCAGGAGAAACCCACAGCCTAGTAGGGGAGAGAGACACGGATAACAGATCAGAGAGACATTTGAGATAAATACGGTACCAAGTGACAAATCCCAGGGCTGGGGGCTTTGAGACTATGTGGGCTGGGGGTAGCCCTGGCTGGGTGGCTTCCCTGGCACACATTTACATATGTGATGCTCACCGTGGCCCTGTGAGGTAGGTGCCATCATTGTTCCTAGGTCGGAGGTGAGTAAAATGAGGTCTGGAACAAATGTTTAGAACATCTGAGACATATTTGGGCCTATATTCCAGGTGACTCGCTTAAGATTGGCCAGCTAGGAAGTGGTCCAGCCAGGATTTGGACGTGAGTCAATGTGACTCTGGAGCCCAGCTCTTACCCCTACACCATACTTAGTTTCTTCTGTCTGTTTAAGACCTGGAAGAATGTCTCAGATTCGGGCAGTGCTCTGGCCCTTGGATTCAGTGTGGTGGGCATGAGTGCAGATCCTAGAGCCAGGCAGTCTGGCTTTGAATCCTGGGACTGCCCCTTGTGAGTTGCATGACTTTCAACAAGTTGCTCTTTTTTCATTTTTTTTTTCTTTCTTTTCCTTTTTTTTTTAAAGATTTATTGTACTGTTTTTGCCAGAGACAGAGAGAAGGGGGAGGACCCAAAGCAGTCTCCAGAGTTGTACGTCATCAGTTTCGACATGGTTTCATCCCACACAGGTGGGCGGGGACTGTGCAGGGCAGGAACTAGGCTGTGGGCCTCCCGAATGGGAGGCACACCCCCTAGAACCAGTGGCCGAATCAGGGGCGAGAACTGAACTGGGGGCCCCCCCACATGGGAAGCACACCCCAGTTCAGCACATGGGTCCACATAGGCTGGGGCCAAGATTCAATCCTCAGTCCCCGGGGCTGCAAAGCGAGCACTTAACCTGCTGAGCCATCCTGGCTTCCCCCAAGTTGCTCTTTTAAAGAGAGGTAATATCATCTGCCTCAAAGGGCTGTTGAGAGACTCAAATGAGCTAATACCTATAACACATTTAAAATAGTGCCTGGGGAAGCCGGGATGGCTCAGTGGGTTAAGCGCTCACTTTGCAGCCCCGGGGACCGAGGATCGAATCCCGGTCCCGGCCCTTGTGGACCCATATGCTGAACTGGGGAGTGGCTCCAGTTCGGTTCTCACCGGGGTGAGACCCCAGCCCAGTTCCTGCCCTGTGCAGCCCCACGCCCACCTGTGGAATGAAACTATGTGGAAAAACCAATGATGTACAACTATGGAGACTGTTCTGGGCCCTCCCCCTTCTTTCTGTCTCTGTATCTCTCTCTCTCTCTCTCTCCAAAACAATAAAAATAAATCTTAAAAAGAAAAAATAGTGCCTGACACACAACAAATGTGAGCTATTATTTGATGGATGGGAATTTGGGCTAAGTATAAATTGAGCACCTACAGTACGCTGCTCACTGTGAAGGGATTGAGGGAGATGACCCAGGGCTTTCTCCCAGGTGGTTCAAGTCCAATCAGGAAACAAGACTGTGGCTCCACAAATGGGATTGGCTGGAAGAGATCAAGGCCAAGCCCTAGCTGCTGTTTCACACCACATGGCCTCTGCTTGTGCAGCCGCCTGAGTAACTCCTACTTCCTTCATGCTCCCCAGCTAATGGCGTAACCTCCTCTAGGAAGTTTCCCTTAATCTAGTCCTCACCCCATCCTCCTGACACTTTATATTAATGTCCCTGTCCCCCCTCTGAGACTGGAAACTCTTTCAGAGCAAAACTAAGCTGAATTTACCCTTTGCTGCCCAGTACCCAGCACAGTGCCTGCCACAAAGTAGGCACTTGGTGAATACTTGATAAAATTCTGTTTATTGAACTGAAGGATGTAAAACGGAACAGGTAGAAGTGCAGAAGCAGGACCAGGACAGGTACTAGATACAGAGCTGTGAGACAGGAATACCCAGTAGGCCTGGGCCAGTGGGCATATGAGCCAAAGTGGCAGAGGGGACAGAGATTCAGATGTGTCTGGCAAGTCCAAGGGTCCACGCCAGGCCCAGGCTCTGACTCTACCTCCTCTGACAGTGTGCATATCCTCGGGCTCCAAGGTCTCCCTCTTCAACCGCCTGCGCTCCCAGACGGTCTCCACGCGCTACCTCTCCGTGGAAGATGGGGCCTTCGTGGCCAGCGCTCGCCAGTGGGCTGCCTTCACGCTCCACCTGGGTAACTGCAGCCCATGCGTTAGCTTATTTCATCCTCACCACAACTCCTCAAGGAAGGCCAACTCTGCCCTTGGAACTGAGGCTTTGAAACACACCAAGACTTGCCAAAGCTCCCCAGGGAGTTGGGGACTGATCCAAGCTCCTCTGACTGCAGTGTCCAGCCTGTTCCCTCACCTCAGCCCCCACCTGGGGGAGGGGGAGAGCAGACATGTGCAAGGACGGCCACGAAGGACCCCGACAAAGGACCCCTCCAACACAACAACCTTCAGCCTTAGCCGTCGCCCCATGCACCACCCCTGCCAGAGGCAAGAAGGGCAGAAGCTGTGACCCCCCCTGAAGCCCTCTTTCCTTCTTTCCTTTCACCCCTAGCTGATGACCACTGTTCCCAAGGGGACTTCCCACCTCGAGAGGGCTACGTCCGCTATGGCTCCCTGGTGCAGCTCGTTTGCACCGTGACGGGCATCACACTACCTCCGATGGTACGGGAACCCCACCCCCCACCCGCTGCCCAATTCGTGCCAAAGGTTTGGCTCCCACGGGCAGGGCTGGAGAACGAGGGCCCATGGCGTGAGGACACCTACTCAGTTCTCACTCGGGATACTCAGTGCTCTGTGGGGCTGGATGGAGGGAAATCTGCCAAAGCCCACCCGGCTGCTGGGGCAGCAGAAAGCTGGCGGGAGGGCGGCCTCTGGGCGCCCAGGCATCTGTGCCCACACTGCCTGCCACCCTCCTGCCGTAGATCATCCGGAAAGTAGCCAAGCAGTGCGCACTGCTGGACGTGGATGAGCCCATCTCGCAGCTGCACAAGTGCGCCTTCCAGTTCCCGGGCGGCCCCCCAGGGGGCGGCGGCACCTACCTGTGTCTCGCCACAGAGAAGGTGGTGCAGTTCCAGGTGAGAGGCAGAGACTATCCGCCCCGAGCATCCTAGAAAGTCAGGCGACCCCAGAATGTAAGGCCGGTGTCACCCCCATGGCTGCTGCTCACGGAGCAGTGCTGCCGCTGCGGAATGTTAGGATCAGAGGTGATGGAAACAGCCAGAGAATGTAAAACAGACAGGAAAAGAAGATCAGAGTCATAGAATGTCGGGATATGACATGGTAGAACGTTAAGAAGTCATATAACAAGAAAAAAAAAAAAAGAAGAAGTCATAGGCTTGAGTATTATTGAGCAAAGACGGTTAGAATGTGGAATGTGGAAAATGATTGTTACTATTATTGTTGAGCAATACTACTGCCCCAAGAAGACTATCATCATAGTACGTTGAGAGATAAAAATACATTATGTAGAAAATATCTCTATCTCTATCTCTCTGTCAAAAAAACAATAAAAAAGTAAATAAATAAATAATTTAAAAAAAAAAAGAAAATAACATTATGGAGCAATAATCCCTCCCCCCAAATTCTTACACTGTAGAATGTTAGGGCACAGAATTGCAGTGTTTAAAAAAAAAGAATTCTAGAATCCGAAGAAATAGACCTTTGGAAACCAGATGCGCAGCGACCTTATTTAACCTGAGAGAACTGGGGAGTCTGGTCCAGGCTCGCAGGGCAGGTGAACCGCAGCGCCGGGGCCGGGCCCTGGGGAGCACAAGCCGCAGCGTTCTGTGGGCGCCCCCGCGCGGTGGCCACCATGAAGCCGGGTCTCCTCCCAGGCCTCCCCCTGCCCCAAGGAGGCGAACAGGGCTCTGCTCAACGACAGCTCTTGCTGGACCATCATTGGCACGGAGTCGGTGGAGTTCTCCTTCAGCACCAGCCTGGCGTGTACCCGGGAGCCGGTCACTCCGGTGCCCCTCATCAGCACCCTCGAGGTGAATCCGGGCGCTGGGGGGCGCTGCCGGGCTGAGGGCGCCGGGGGCGCAAGCACAGAGGGGCCCCTGGCTCGCCCCCACACCACCTGGTCCCACCCTCCCCAGCTGAGTGGTGGAGGCGACGTGGCCACGCTGGAGCTCCACGGTGAGAACTTCCACGCGGGGCTCAAGGTGTGGTTCGGGGACGTGGAGGCTGAAACCATGTACAGGTACCGGGGTGGGGCCTCGCTGGGTCGCGGGGAGCGGAGGAGGGGGCGCAGTCACAGCCCTAACGGCTGCCCCAGCCCTGAGCCCCGTGCCCCACCTCCAGGAGCCCGCGGTCGCTGGTGTGCGTGGTGCCCGACGTAGCCGCCTTCGGCAGCGACTGGCGCTGGCTGCGCACCCCCATCACCGTGGCCGTGAGCCTGGTGCGCGCCGACGGCCTCTTCTACCCCAGCGCCTTCTCCTTCACCTACACCCCCGAGTACAGCGCGCGGCCGGCGGCCCCGGGCGTCCGGGAGCCGGCCCCCGACGCGGACGCCGCCGCGCTGCTGGAAAGCATCCACCACGAGTTCACGCGCACCAACTTCCACCTCTTCATCCAGACCTAGGCGCCCGGGCCTCCGCCCTCCGCCGAAGGGAGGCCCGCGGTGGAGCTGCAGGAGGCTGTTGCCAGAGAAACCGGCGCTGCGGTGGTTACGGGGCCACTCGCTCCTCCTCTGACATCTAAAAAGACAGGACCTGGGTGATGCTGTGTCTGGAGCGTGGCTCTCCCTGTCTTTATCTCTGGCTCACTCTCTAAATCAAACAATCTCTGTCTGAGTGACTTTGTAGATCTCTGTCTGTGTGTCCCGATCCCCCCCTCTTTGTCTCTCTCCTTCTCTCCGTGTGTCTCACATAGTTTCACTCCCTCTGAGGTGCCAAGTGTGGGGCATTTGCCCTCCAGGCAGCTGTGTCTCCCCTTGAAGGGAAAACGGTTCCAGGGCCCAGGCGTGGCCTGCAGGCGCTGAGCACCACGCGAAGCTGGAGCCCTGGGTCCGGCCCCTCCCGCACTCCCTGTGGCTGGAGCCAGGGGCTGTCCCTGTGCCTGTGCTTGCTCGCTGGCCCTTCGGTGGCTGGGTGGTAGCCTGGGCCAAGTGGCCAGATCTCGCCATCTTAGCCGCTCACTCGCGCACTTCTCTTGCGGGCCCAGTAGGATGCAGTCCTGAGGAGTAGGGATCCTGCTGCTGTGCTAGCAGCACCCCAAATCCAAGGCAGAGTCTGGTCAGTATGACCCACCTGCCTAAGGAGGGAGGTGCCCAGTATACTTCCTCTACCCTCACACACACAAACACACACACACACACACACACGAAGGAAACAGTGCAATGGAGCCAAGACTCTACCCTTTTGACACTTTCTAGTGAAGTAATGGGGTTCAGAAGCACCTAGCACCCCTGACCCTTGTCCCTGCCCTGTGGCCATCTGTTGGCTCTTATAAATCACCCTACTGGCTATCTCCCCACCCCAAGTGAAGATGCACCCCAGGCCCAGAGGCAAACATGGGACACAGAACAAAACCTTCCCAAGGCAACTCTGGTCAGCACTCCAGGGATCAACTGGGCAATAACCCAGCTGAGAGAGGGGCATCTGTGCTTGGGGCCCAGGTACCAATTCACAGGCAGCTCAGTGCCGGCTACCTGCACCAGCCCCTGGTGGTGCCAAGTGGGGAGGACTGGTCTGAAATGTAGGTTCAGGGCTCTCACTCCCCTGAGCCCTTCCTTGGACTCTGAAGAGGGGGCTCATTTCTGCACAGCCCCTCCCCAGAACATGGAAGGCCCTGTAAGCAAGAGATGCTGGTATTTTCCAAGGGTGTTGCTCTTTAGACTCCCCAAAGTCTCCATCAGCAGGCTGAACCCCACGACCATGAAGAAGACCAAACCCCTCACAGACCCTGAGAGAGAATCCTGGTGGAGGAATGCAGGGCACAAGTTGAGTAAGGAGTGTCCCCGACATGAGTGCACGTCTTGGGAGAGCTTGAGTTTATTGCCCCTGATAATGTTGAAGCAGGAAACCACTCACAAAGAGATTAGAGGAGTTTCATAGCACTCCGCACAGGAAGTTGGGGTTTAAGGACTTATTCAGCCCTTCCCTCAAGGACCTCCTTGCCACTCCACAAGGCAGGAGTGCCGGAAGCCAAGAACTCAGGTTGGCCAGAAAGGCCAGGCCCAGCCATGCAACTCTGTCTTCTGCACTCCTGCCCACCTTGGATCAAAGGGCTTAATGTACATGTCAAGTATCCCCTCTAGACTGTGAGCTTTGTGATGAAAGGAGCCCATTGCTGGGTGCCCTGGAGGGCGCAGTGCAATGCTTTGAACGTTGAACGTTGAGTGGGAGGCTCAATAAATACCAAATTGCATTGCATTGGCAGATACTTGGAGATTTCAAGTGCAAAGTAAAACCAGCAGATGGCGCTGTTCCCTTCCTAAGAACTGAGTTTTCATTTATCCTTAACACTGTTAGGGTCCTTGAAGATAATCTTAACTTTCAAAGCTCTCAGAATCAGAACCTTCCAGGATTGAGAATCACTGCTCTTGTCCATGTTTCCTCATTTTACAGATAAGGAGGCTGAGGCTCTGAGTAGGTTGATGACAGAGCCTGAATTGAATCCTATACTCCTGATGCTAAAAGTCTGTGGGGCTCTGAGCTCCTTTTAATTCTCTACCTACTAGTCTTTAATGCTCTTCTTTTAATTCACTGCTAGGTGTAGGTGAGTGTGTGTGTTACAAAGAGGAGGGGAGCATTGTAAGAACAGGTAAATATCTCTGTTCCAAAATATCCCAGTTTACCAGCTCTCATGCTGCCTGGGGTTCCACTATGAGCAAGCTAGTCTACCAGTTTAAGCGTGGACCTTTTTTTCTCTCTCTCGTTTCTTTTAATTTCGGTTTCCTCAAAGAGATACTCCTAACCACAGTGTGGGTAAAATTTTCAGACATCTTCCTCCCTGGGGACGATGCAAACTGCTCAGGGTATAGACCGTGCAGACAGCAAGGGAGAAAGGAAGTGGCTTAAAGGGGAATGAAACCAATAACACCCTACCCAATAAGTTTTGCAAGGGTCAGCCCTGACCACACTCACCAATAAAAGCCCCCCAGTCAGGCTTGGCTCCGTTCCAGACCCCAAGGGACAAAGGCAAGCAAGGGAACTGTGGCACAATAATGCTTTCAGTGCTGAAGTGGTAAACACGTGCTCTTGCTGGCTGCTTGCCACCTGGGGCAGGGGTGGGAGTGGGGGATGGGAGGGGCAGGCAAAGTTCTGGGAAAAGACACAGCCTTGTGACAAAGTTCTTTACGGACTCACTTTGGTTATAAAGTGTTGAAGTGGGGCCCACTCCACCAAGCTCACCCCCAAGCCACTATCTGATTCAAAACATTCTCCTCCCCAACCCTGGCTGGGGTCCGAAAGTTCTCCGTTAGCATCTCCCCCTGAGGCGGGGTATCCTGGGCTTGGCAGGTTTTGTTCTGATCCGTACATACACTTCTGTTCATACTAATTACTCGCATGCACTTTTAGAGGGGTCGCCATAAAATGAGGAATGTAGATCTTACAGTGACTTTTCAGACAACCATCTTGGGGTCAAAGCAGCGTGTAATAAGAGGTAAGCTTGGCAAGTTCAAGTCACTTAACCGCTCCGTGCCGCAGTTTCCTCTTCTGTAAGTGGGGAGAATAGTATTTGTTTCATAAAATGTCACGAGGAATAAAATAATGTATATAAAGCACTTTCAACAGGGCCTGGCCCATAGTAACCACTTTGAGCTAGTTGCTGTCATCGTTACCTCACAGGCACTTTTATAGATAATCCAAATATTTCCATCTCTCTCCATTTGACAGATGGGGAGATCGATGGTCCCGAGGAGGGAAGTGCACTTTCTGTATTAGTTTTGTATGTTGTGTAACAAATCACCACACACAGCAGGTTAAAGCAACACAGGTTTATTGTGTCACAGTTTGCATGGGTCAGGAGTCCCAGCACAGCTTAGCTGGGTCTTCTGCTCAGGGCTGCAGTCTCTGTGAGGTGCAGGGTCCTCTTCTAAACTTAATTGTTGGCAAAATTCATTTCTTTGCAGCTATATAACTCATGACAGCCTGCTTCTTCGAGGTCCACAAGAAAGCACCATTCTCATCAAGAAGGTTCCAGACCCTCTTTTAAGGGCTTTCAACTGATTAAGTCTGGCCCACCCAGAATAATCCTTATTTTTGCTAACTCAAAAATTAATTAGTTGGGGAAGCTGGGATGGCTCAGTATGTTAAGCACTCACTTTGCAGCCCCAGGGACTGAGGATCAAATCCTAGTCCCAGCCTGTGTGGACCCATATGCTGAAGTGGGGTGTGCTTCCCATGTGGGGGGCCCCCAGTTCAGTTCTCACCACCCGGCTTGGCCCCTGGCTTGAGGGAGCATGTCTCCTATGCGGGAGGCCCCCCGCCCAGTTCCCGCCCTGTGCAGCCCCCTCCCACCTGTGTTGAACCAAACCATGTCAAAAACTGATGACGTACAACTATGGAGACTGCTCTGGGTCCTCCCCCTTCTCTCTGCCTCTTTCTGTCTCTGTCTCTATCTGTCAAAGATAATAAAATAAATCTTTTTTAAAAATCTGAGGAAGCTGGGATGGCTCAGTGGGTTTAGCGCTCGCTTTGCAGCCTTGGAGTCCAAGGATTGAACCCCGGGCCCAGCCTATGCGGACCCACATGCTGAACTGGGGTGTGCCCTCAGTTCAGTTCCTGCCGGGGCCTATGTGGGAGCCTGGGGCCCAGTTCCTGCCCTGCGCAGCCCTGTGCCCACCTGTGGAGTGAAACTATATGGAAAACTAATGCTGTCAACTATGGAGACTGCTCTGGGCCCTCCCCCTTCTCTGTGTCTCTCTGTCTGTCTGTTTGTCTGTCTCTGTCTCTGTCAAAAAAACAATAAAAATAAATCTTAAAAAAAGCAATTAGTCTGTGACCTTAATCACATCCGTAGAATGCCTTCTCCTTTGGCTCTCTAATGGAAGCTAATCGTGGGAGTCATATCCATGGTGTTTACAGGTCCTGTCCATACCCAAGGGGAGGGAAGATGCAGGCTGTACACAGCAGGGGGCAGAAATCTTGGGGACCATCTTAGAATTCTGCTTATCCCACTCCTAAAAACTGCATAGCAAACTGTGGTCAAGGGAACATCTGGCCTCCCACGCCCCAGGAAGGAATTGGTCCACGCAGGGGTCAGTACTTCGGGTGCCTCAGAAGGTTGGAGGGATCATGAACCAAAAATGGCCCAATACTGTCCTAAACCCCCTTCGCATCCCCTGCGTGATTCTCAGAAATAATATGATACCGAGTGTCACCCAGGGCTAGCTCTCCAGATAAACCAACCCCTGTGCGGAATTGACCAGCAGTGGGGTACAGTGACCAGCCTTTAACACGGCTTCTAATGTCTTGCCCCCTGTCCTTGAGTAGGGCTGATCTGTGTGACTAGTGGAATATTGTACAAGTGACAGCGCATGACTTCCAAGGCTCAGCCATAAAAAGCCTAGTCGCTTCCACGTGGTTCCCTTGGCTCACTGTGGGCAAAGCCAGGTGCTGTCATGGGGACCTGCAGTCAACCCCACAGCGGTCCACGCGGCGAGGACCTGAGGCCTCCTGCCAACAGCCAGCACCAACCCGCCGACCCGCCCGAGAACCATCTTGGAAGTGGATCCTCCAGCCCAGTCAGGCTTTCAGGCGACCACAGCCCTGACCAACATTTCAAGTACAACCTCATGAGACCCCAGAACACCTAACTAAGCTGCTCCCAAATTCCTAACCCATGGAAACTATGAGAGGTATTTGCGTATGTCGTCACAAGCCCCTCAGTTTGGGGGTGTCCTACACAGCCATAGATAATCCAGAGGGGCCTTCTGGAGCTATTACCTACCTGAAAGATGGCGCTGGCAATGAGACTGAAGCCCCACTACTGAGCGCTGTGTATCAGGCTCTGACCTACCTCCCCCTAGGCTGTTGGAGGTAACAGCTGGTGAAAGCTGGAATGCAAACCACCCAACAAATCACTGACGAAGTCCTGTGACCATGGAAATGTCCCGTATCTGCACTGTCCAACAGAGTAGCCACCCGCCGCCTGCAGCTATTGAGCCCGGGACATGAGGCTACTATCACTGAGAAAGTCCAATTTCAAGTTTTAAAATTTTAAGTTGAAATAGCGCAGATGGAACAGATGTGAGGGCTTCTGCAAGACCCAACTTACAAGGAGCAGAGACGCCCTCAAGCCTCGGGGCTCAGGAAGACGAAGTGTGGCAGGGGTCTCATTGCTTCAGAAGGGGTTAGTGGGGCCTGAGCAGCCCCCAGAGAAGGGTCCCTGGGCCACATAAACCCTCTGACAGGCAGTGTGCTCATGAGCAGATACTCCACGCTGCCTGCCTGGGTTCCGATCGCACCTCTGCTATGGTAGCTGTGTCAGTTTGGGCAAGTTAGTAAACCTCTCAGCTGCAGTTTCCCCAACTGTAAAACGTGGTGCTGACAGCACCTTCTTGGTGGAATTGTGATGGTTAAATGGGCCCAGGCTAGGGAAGCCGGGATGGCTCAGAGGGTTAAGCGCTCGCTTTGCAGACCCAGGGACTGAGGATCGAATCCTGGCCCCGGCCCGTGTGGACCCACATGCTGAACTGGGGTGTGCTTCCCATGCAGGAGACCCCCAGTTTGGTTCTTGCCCCCCGGTTCAGCCCCTGGCTCAAAGGGGGCGTGCCTCCCCTGCTGGAGGTCCCCAGCCCGGTTTCTGCCCTGCACGGCCCCCACCCACCTGTGTGGAACAAGACATGTCAACAACTGATGACGTACAGCTGTGGAGACTGCGCTGGGCCCTCCCCCTTCTCTCTCTGTCAAAAACAATACATCTTTAAAATAAATAAATAGACATGGGGGAGGGAGGGTTTGCTTTCACCATCAATTCCTCTATCCTTCCCCGGCCCCCAGGGAAGCAGAGCCAAACTTCACAGGGTTGTTGAGACCATCGAGACATCTGGAGCCTGCCAGCTACCATGGCCGCTGAGGCCAAGCAGGTGACGTGAGTGAAGCCAGAGAACCCACGTCTAAAGGGGAGTCGCCTGTCAGCCACTCCCAACTGTTGCCGGGCAGCCTGAGTTGTTGAACCTTCTTTTTCCCAAGAGCAGTGGGGAATCTGAATTTTTATGGGAAATGGCCTCATTTCTGTAGTTGGCAACTCATCCAAGGACTTTTGTGTGTTTGTTTTTCAAACACGGTGCCGCCTAAACAAAACACTGAGGTAGGTGTGACACACCCCACAGGCCACAACCTGCACGTTCTGACTGTTCCCCCTCCTCCTGGCTGCTCACATCTCTGTCCCTAGTGCCTGACATCTGATCAGGACAGTGATCTCGGGCTCCACGGAGGTCAAGGCATAGAGCCCAGAAAGGATGACTCCTTACAAACTAAAATCACAAGAGGCCGGCGATGTAGAAAGTACCAGGTTTTATTATCTTTATATCAAAAAATCAGTAACAGACAGCTGTGTGAGGTGACTACAAGAGGTGCTCACTCCCAACAAAGCCTGAGGGGCTGGGGTGGGGTGGGGGGAGAAGAGGACCCAGCCAGCTGGGACCCCTGGGTTGTGGGGGTGAAAGGTACAGGAAACAAGGCTGACTCCAGGCAACCCCAGCCAGTGGGGGCAGAAGGCGCAGCCTGCCCAGGCGAAGCCACCAGACCTCTCTCTAGGGGGGCAAGGTCGCCCATACAGGCTCCAGCACTAGGGTCTAATCAGCCCTCTCCACCCCTACCCCAACTTTGCCCAGAGAGACAGAGGTCATCCAGCCAGGCTGGGCTGTGACTTGCTAAGCCAGTTTAGTTCTCTCCCAGGTGGAAGTGATCTTTGTCTGCCTGCACGATACAACAGCCACCAGCCACTTGTGGCAATTGAGCACTTGAAGTGTGGTTAGTGTAACCGAGAAATAGATTTTTAACTTGACGTAGTTGTGATTGATTTAAATAGCCACGTGTGGCTAGTGGTTACTGCACTGGCTAGCGGAGCTCTCCAATTTTTCTCTAAAATTTGGAGAAAGGAAGGCACATGAGCTGGACTCGAGAAGGAAGGTAGAGAGCTGCTCACCCTTAGCGATTCTAGCCCGATAAGAAGGCACCAGGAACGGGCAAGAGAAAGAGACAAAACCCAACTCAGCCACATAGAAATTCACACGCTCAACCACCCAGCCCACTTCAAACTGGAAATATCACACTAGCTCTTGAAAAAATATATTTATCTATTTCTCTAGAACCAAAGAATAATAATAATATATTACAAGAAAAGAGACACAAATATCCCACCATCCCTTACATTATATTTGGGGGTCTGCCAGAAAACTATGTCTCAGCAAAAGCTACTTCTTAGAGGAAGCAACTCCAGAAAGGGTCAAAGTCATGAACAAGAGTATAAAGTATATTAAAAGAATAAAAAATAAAAAATTAATGGGGAGGGGACTTAAGGAAAAAGAGGAAAGACAGGCCCTGTCTGAAGCTATAAATAGTAAAAAAAAAAAAAAAAAAAATTTTTAATAAAAATTATATCTCCGGCTCTTCTCTCATTTTCGAGAAACAAACACAAAAACAAAACCATTAAATACAAACTGAGCAGGAAGTGTGGAGACGTGTGCAAGAGCAGAGAATGCCTCCGCTCTGTGCCGTCTTGCCCAGGCAGAGGCGTACACAAAGGAATGAACTATTAAAAAAACAACACCCCACGAAAAATAGGTGTACAATTACTATTCTATAAACCCACTGCAGTATGAACTTTCAGCTTTTCTCCTCACCCTCCCTCCCCAAATAAAAAAGGTTGATTTGCAAAGGTCACGTGGAAGAGCCTAGAATGGCCCAAGCCTCCTGCAGTATGGACGCAGGTGGGCTTTGATGGACAGCTCTCAAGGTGCACACGGTTCTAGTTCCTCCTCCCAGTTCCTGGCAGAAGGGCTGGCTGGAAAGGGGGCTGGGATATGGGGGGCAGATCTCCAGCAGGATGCACACAAGAGGGGCTTCAGAGGGCTCTGGACGAGGCTCTAAGCTGGGCCTAGATTCTAAACTGGAAAATGAAGAAACAACCCAATCCTAGACGTGCCTTCAGCAAGGCAAAGGTTAGCCTCATTTTCCTGCTGGGACAGTCGAGGCCCCGAGTCAAGAAGAGGCAGCAACAGTAGAAGACGGTGTCTCTTCTGACACTTCAGACATAGAGCTGGAGATGCTGACAGGTCAGTGTTAGCAAATGGCCCTCACCTCACCCTAACGTCCACCCTCCAGAATCCTTTGGCTCCCCACCCCCCTCAAGTCCAAGCCAGTGCCCACGAGGAAGTTTCAGGCATAGAACTCGTTGGTGGGGGCTTTTTTGTAGATGGGTTTCTTGCCCAGGTCGTAGCTGCCTTCATCCTTCTTCTTCATGCGGTAAACCAGCAGCAGGACCAGGAAGACGGCAAACAGGATGCCCACGACACCGCCCACGATCAGCGCTGAAGGGAAGAGGGGACAGCAAGGTGAGAGCTGCTCCTCGGGCCTTGGGTGCCCTCCCTCATCCGCCCCATCGGTTCTCTTACAATGAGACACCCTCACCATCACCACCAGCTGTGCCCGGCATGCCGATGGCTTATTTGATTCCCACAACCTCACTTACAAGAAGGGGGGGTCACTAGAAGTCACTGAAGACCATAGGGCCAGAGTGACAAAGCCACCATTCCAACCCACAGCTACCTGAGTCCAAAGCTAGGCTCTTTCCAGACAGCAGCTGGGCATAACTGAGCCAGAAGCAAGACAAATCCCAGCCCTCTAAGTGACCCACGTACCCATAGCGACCTGCACTGCTGTAGACAGGTATGCACTTCTCTGTACACACAGGTGTCACACACTAGCACGTCCATACTACTATGTCGTGTTTATAGATGTGCCCACCCCCAGCTCTCCCCCTTACTGCCAGGAACCCACCTACTGACTAGGCAGGTCCCTTCATCTCACCCATCGCAAATGGGACTATGAGTATCTTTCTCCTGTTTGCCCTGAGGATTAAATAGCAGTAATCCACTTAAGTGCTCAGAAGTGCATAGCATAGGCGCAATACTCGTTAATTGTAAACATCTGTGGTTTCGCTCTGCGTCCTAGCACCCTGGATCGGGCCTGGTGCAACTGTAAGTGCTGCATAAATGACGTTCACAGCTCGGCTGAGGAGCACAGCCCAGGGGCACCTGGCCAGCAAGGGGCCACTGCGGCTCCTCCCCGCAGGTGCATGTATGTTCTCTGCACCAGGCCAGGTGGCCGAACGCTGCGGGGTAGGGATGCCTCACAGAATCCTTCCTGTGGCAGACTGAGTCCCCTAAATCGGTCTTACTCGGGCTAAGCAGATTAGTTCCCCGCCCCGGCACACACTCCAGAATGGGGACACAGGCCAACTGAGGTCCTTTCTGTAGAAAAGCAGCAACAAAATGCCCCCAGGAGATGCCAGAACAAAGCACAGGGGGTATCGGGCACCACGCCCACTCTTGTTGCCATCACCTTGCCCCTTGCTGACCCCAGCTCCTCTAGTAGGTCTGTGCTGGGAAGTCCCACAAAGTCAAAGTTCAAGTAGTCTCAGAAGTGACTACGGTCCCAGGTTCAAATGCTGGGTTTACCATTTCCTGGTTTGGTGGCTTTGGACAAGTGATTTGGTTTCTCGGAGCCTCAGTTTCCTTATCTGTAAGTGTATCAATAACTGTACCTGTCGAATACGGTTGTTGCGGGGACTCAAATGAGGGGGCACATGCACCACGGGGCACTTAGCAGGCACCTGATCAACTAAACTTCCAGGTGCTGTTGAAGAGGTGGGAGTGGAGGGTCCCATCTCAGGCAGCTCATCAATATGACTTTCATGAAAGCCTTAAACTTGTAAAATTCTCAACTGGAAGACTGAAGAGAGGCCCTGACTTCAGTTCTGTCTCTTGCCATGTGACGCAAAGCAAGTGGTTTGCTGTCTATGGGCCTCAGTTTCCCCATGGATAAGAAACCGTTGCTTTGACTACGGTAGGTTAGTGGGTTTTTAAAACCACTTTTAAGGTTTTAAAGAAAAAAAAACATTTTTCCTTAAATGCAAGTAGAACCCTTAGTTGGTCAAAGCAAAATGGTATGCAAATCCCCCCCATGCCAGCTGGAAATGAAACTCTGTGGTGGAAGAAAGATGGGGGAAGCTTTACCTCTAAAAATACGTCCAAACTGTTTGAAACTTATTAAGGTTCAATGGTCTCTAAGGGCCCCTCTAGTTCCGACAGCACCTCCAACCCCACCTACATCACATAGAAAGTTGTGAAGAAAAAGTAAGAACAATGTTGGCTCAGGTCCTGGGAGGCCAGGGTTGAGACTGAGGTGGGCCCAAAGTCACCTGGAATTAGACTCCCAGGAAGCCTCACCTGCAAGATGCAGGCAAGAGCCTTTGTCTGTCCCGACAGAGGCAGGACCCAGGGCTTTCCCTGCACATCAAGCCTCTGGGAAGCTACCAGCCCAGCTGGTCACCAGGAGGCGGGAATCACACCATGCTAACAAATCAGAATGGCCCTTTACTGTCTGCCAAGTTATTTCAGACTCTATTTCTTCATGGCGTCACTGTACCCACCCAAGGAGGTATACCTGTGCCCATTTACAGAGAAGGAACCTGAGGCTCTCACCTCCACTGAGGTTCAAAATTCTTCTCAGCCAAGGTCACAAGGCTGGCAAGAGATACAGCAGGGGGAGGAGGGGAGCCAGCCCAATACGGAGGAGCCCCTAGACTTTCCAGGGAGATTTTCAAAGAATGTTAACTTTTAATAATTAACTCCCCAGGTATCAAAGCTAGGCAGTGAAAATGCTTTGAAAGTGAAGAGAGGACTTAAAGGCAAGTGAATGACTCAGCTGGTCTTTTTTATAGAAGCCTTTGATGTGCATGCAATTCTTCCTTCCCCTCCCCCAGGCTGCACACAGAGCACCCCACCCCACCCCGGGGGGTAGCCCTTCAAGGCCAGGACAGCCTGGGTGTGGCCGTGAGGAGGGGGCACCAAGGAGCCTCGGGGGCTGAGGGTGTCCCTGGTGCAGCACTACCGCCCACTGAGCCCCGCCCCTCCTCAGGGTATCCTGTGAGCGGGCAGGGGCCTTACCTGCCAGGACCTCCGTTCTCTCAAAGATGCTGCCGGTCTGGGCAGTGCTGGACATGGACACTCGATTGGACACATCCTCGCCCCCTTCAAGGGGGGGGGAGAGCCTCTTGGGGACGACCTCGTTCTCCTCCAGCTCCTTGGGTTCGGCGGGGACCCGGCTCACAGGCCCTGCCTTCTCGGGGATGTGGTTATCTAGGGGCACCTGGTGGGCGGAAGAGGAGAGACAAGTGCTCAGCATGGTTTGGGGAGGGACCCAGGCCAGGGGGCCTGGGATCTGGTTCCACCACGTTGCTGACTGAACCAACAACCTCAGCAACAATGCTGTCAAAGCTGTCCCCGCAACTTTTCTGGCAGACCTGTCCCCAAATGAGACTAATGTGACCCAGGGCACAGGGCAGCAGGTGACCTGGCTCACTGCTGCTCGGGGTTGGGGAGGTGGGGGGGTGGGGGGGAGGGAGGGGGGTTCTAAGAGTAACCACTCTGGATGGCAGCTGGGTGAACCTGCAGAAATGGCCTGCCCTTTAAGGCAGCAATTTTGCCTCTCGGACTCTGTCCTGAGCAGCTACTTAGAGATTTGTAGAAAAGATGCTTGTTGTAGTGCTGTCATTTCAGAATATCAAAAAATTGCAAACAACTTTTCCATCAATCAGGGGAATGGGGAGAACTATAATTACGCAGCCTATAAAAACAGGAAGAGGGGAAGCCGGGATGGCTCAGTGGGTTAGGCACTCACTTTGCAGCCCCGGGTACCAAGCATAGAATCCCAACCCCGGCCTGTGTGGACCCATATGCTGAGCTGCGGAGTGCCCCCAGTTCAGTTCTCACCGGGGTGAGACCCCGGCCCAGTTCCTGCCCTGTGTTTCATCCCACCTGTGGAATGAAACAATGTGGAAAAACAAATTATGTGCAACTATGGAGATTGTTCTGGGCCCTCCCCCTTCTCTCTGACTCTGTATCTCTCTCTCTCTCTCTCTGTCAAAAACAATAAATAAATCTTAAAAAAAACAAACAAAAAAACAACAACAGGAAGAACACTTAATGATGTGGGGAAATGCTCATGATCACTTTGAGGGAACAATGCAATACACAGGACTGTGCATATAATTTGATATTCATGTTGGGAAATAACTACACAAGCACAGAAAATGGGCTAGAAACACATCTCAGTGTTGGCAGTGATTATCCATGCAGAGGGGATGGTCACAGCAAAGCCTTCTGGAAGGGTGACGTGAGACCCTGACTTGCTCTGCCCCTCTCGGCAGGTGTTACGGAGGAGCAGAGGGGAGAGGCAAAGCCTGTGGCTGGCTACTTACCAAGGGCTGGATTACTTCGGGGAAGACTCTGGGGCTCTCTGAGTCATCTGTAAGGTCAGAAAGGCTACATGAGTGTGAAGTCAGTTACCCGCTTTCAGCCACAGCTGGAGGAAAACTCTAACTGATAAGCAGCTCCCAAATGCTCAATGTGCAACAAGTGACCGTTCCCAGCCGAGCCTCAGTCACCTCGTCTGTAAAGTGGGGCTCCTAACACCTGCCTCCCAGGCACGTGGAGCTGGCAGCGGGGCAGATGCTTGGTCAGCTCCAAACCTTTGCTCAGTAGCAGGAAGGTCCAGGGACTGATAGCACCACCTGGGGGGCCAGTTAGAAATGCTGAATTGCAGGGCCCACTGAACCAGAATCTGCATTTTAACAGGATCCCCAGGGTTTTAAAGGCAAGAGTCCAGTTGGCAATACTGGACATATGCAATTGCAATATGAAAGCATCACTGAGTGCTTGGGATGTGCAGAGCTTCAGCTCAGTCCAATGAACCCCCCGCAACATTTTCCATCCCATTTTACAGACTCGGAAACGAAGGCTCAGAGAACGGAGGCTGGCACTTGGAACTCAGGCTTATGTGAGTCCAAAGCTCACACCTGGAATTGTCACACCTCCGGGCACACTGGAGGGATGTTTTCTAGCAGCACTGTCTAGCCCAGCAGCCAAGACCAGTAGTCAAAGAAGACCATGAAGGCCCCAGCCCCGGAAGTCTGGGTGCCTCTACCTCCTTCCCCCGCTTGTTCTGGGCTCCCCACCCACACCTGGGCTCCTGCAGGCCCCAGGCCGTTTTCCTTTTCAAAGGAAGAAAAACACTCTATCAGTTCTCCTCCCCACCCCACCCCACCTCACTGAGCCCCAGGGGAACAAGTCCAGGCTGGTGCTCAGTGTTTAGTTACAAACACCGAGCCCAGGAAGGGTCTTGGGGCTGGAAAGGGCGGATCCAGTTACTTTTGTTTCCTCTTATTTGAGGGGAGGCACTCTAGGAATATCCCCCATGAAAATCCAAGTCTCACGAAGAGGCTACATTCCCTCCAGCCCCTTACCCCAGGCCGGACCACCCTCCTTACCCAGATCTCCAGAGCCAGACAGTTCAAAGTCATCGGGTTCCTGCCCAGGCCCCGCCACATCCTCGTCATCTGGTAGGGCTCCAGAAAAGTATCGGCCTTCTAGGAGGTCTTGGGGGTCGATGACCTCAGTCTCTCGGATCTAGGGTGAGAAAAGGAGACACATGAGCCAATAGCCCCTGTGATGGTCTATAATAGCCCCTGAGCCATGAAAGACAATGAAATGGGCATTCGAGAAGGTAATGAACTTGGGTGCTGGAAGATGACCAGGCCAGAGCCTGGAGTCCTCAACCCCTCCTGGCCCCTAAAATTGCTGTGTGACCTTAGGCGAGTCTCTTTCCCATGCTGGGCTAATAAAACTTTTTAAAAGGTGATAACAATCAGAACAGAACTACAGTACCAGCGAGGTGCCATGCACGGAGCACTTGCTACGTGCCAGGACTTGTTCTTAAGAACGCTAAAGGCATGTCTCTAACCCCATGTTACAAGCGAGGAAAATGGGCACTGAAGACATGGAATTATTTTCTTTTGGTGACACAAGCAGCAAGCAGTGGAGGAGTGCGGATCCATGCAGGGCTGCCTGACTTCGGGGCCGGCGCTCCTGCCCACACAGGCCAGCAGAGACTACGCTAAGCCAGGGGCTCTACGATGCCGCTGCAGCTGATTCACCCACGGCAGAGGGCTGCTGACTCCGGTCTTGCCCAGCCGGGGACACCTTTCCCAGCTGAGTCACACTGGGCTGGGACAGGCAGGGCTGGCTCACCCACCCAGAACAGCCTCAGGTCAGGGTGCTGCCCAGACCTAGTCACTCAAGAGCTCAATAAGCACACTCTTGTTTTCAACTTTCCAAACATCTCCCACAGATCTGTTCTGCCGCCAACACCATGCAGGACACGAAGAGGCGGGGTTCCTGCCCTCATGGATCACCAACTCTAGCACCTTTAAGTGTCACTCAGCCCCCATCTCATGAGGACCCAGCTGGTGACAGCAGAATCTATGTCCACCCCCACGGAGACGCTTTCAAAGGGAAACGATCAAAGGTCCAGGGAGGCCAAGAACATTCCCAAGGTCTCATAGGACATCAGCCCCTCTGCCCGGTCTCCTAGAGCTCAAGAGGGCCTGCTGGCCCTTCTCTTAGCTCCTGGGTTGAGGTTCTATCTGCCCAGAGCAGCAGCCCTGGGCCAAGTTCATTATTTCACTAATCAATTCAAATATTAAAGTGTCTACTGTTTGTCAGAAGATTCAGGGCTTCAGTGAAGTTCCACACAACCCCTCTCCCCAACACAGTCTCATCTTTCTCAGCGCCCCTAAATGCAGGAGGTCGGGTCTGCTCAACCTCCACAGAATGCCATCTGGAGAGGCCAGGACCCCCCTGTCTTCCCAGAGGATGGGACCCCAAACTGGGCAGTGACTTGCCCAAGTTCACACAGTAGGTTAGCTACCGGTACGTAGCTCACAAAGAAAAGAAGCCAGTTCTCTGTTGCTGCCTTTCCCCAGGTTGCCTTTCACTGGGCTGAGACTGCCAGTGACCCAGGGGAGGGAGCTTTAGAAGAAATGTAGGTCCTTAAGACAAGATTGCCATCCCAGGAGATCCCCAGGCGCCCCCTGTACGGCCCCCTCCTCTGCCTTCCGGGAAGAGGCGGCTAGAACCTGACCATCAAGCCCTCTTCCTCCCGCAGGTGGGCAGATGCTGGGTTCCCGGAAGGGAGCAGGGTCAGGCTGGGAGGAAGGCCGTGGGCAGGCAACCCCGCTTCTGTAGGGGACTCCTGACAGCCTGGCACAGGTAGGGTGGGAGGCGGAAGGGGTTAAGCCCTAACTGGGGATGACTTCATGACTGCGGAATCAGGAGCGCGGTTGGTAGCGCTGCTGGCCCTGGAATTCCAGCCCCCGCACACACCACTCACACACAACTCTGTTTCTGTGGCTTTGGTTTGGCAGCACAGGAAGAAGGTTCCTTCGCGATGGCGCAAGCTGCCTGTACCTAGGGCGGGTCCCTGTGCCCCTCCCCCGTCCTCCCTTTGGATTCCTCTGGGGCCCAGAACCTACAGCAGAACCTCCTCAGCTTACCTAGCTAAACACTTCGCATGAAGGCCTCCTACGAGGTCATTTTTGCAGAAGTTGGGGGCACGGCTCAGAAAGGTAAGTCCCTTGCCCAAGTTCACATAAGCAGAAAGTGGCCACTCTGGGCCAGAACCCAAGCCTGGGTCACCTGAGCCTTTAACCACATACACAGAAACACATATGCACATAGGGTGCTCGCCCACCCAGGGAGAGGGGAGCTCTGTTCAGTGGAGGGGAGTCCAGCCCAGGAGGGACTGGGGAGGCCTGGCCTGGAGACCAGAGCTAAGTCCTCAGGACAGGGGTCCGGATGGGGCGCTGTTCGGAGCTGAGACTCTGCCCTACCCCTCTTCCATCCCCAGGAGCCACGGCAGTTGCTTCCTCACTTGCCTTTCCTTCAGTATGTGAAAGTGCTAAGAGGTATTTCAAAACAGCCCACAGGGCTAGCTTGCAACTGGCTGACAGTCACCACCTCCGTGTGACAATGGAGGAATGAAGACTAAGAGGAGGCGGGGATGAAGACTTTGCGGGCAAATCAGCAGCAAAACCGAGCCTGAACTAGATTTAGTCCCAGTTCAGCCCTCTTTGGTCATTCCTAGCCCTTATTTATACCAGGTTCCTGGAGAGGATAAATGACTTGTCTAATAGGGTCACACCAGGGCTTGGCAGCATGGCTGGGATTAGACCCCGTCAGACCGATTCCGGCTCTAACAGGGAGTCCCTAAAGGCTGCCTTGAGTGAGTCCAGGTCCCCTCTTACAGCAAGTCAAGGGGCTTGGGAGAAACTCTGTGAGGCATGTTGGTGGCAGGACACAGGATAATTCAATTCTTCGTCAACTCCAGAAGCATGCTCTCTGGCCACGACCCCTGGCAACAGGGAAATTCCCAAGTGGGCAGGAGCCCTTTAAGACGGGGCCAGCAAGACCGGACCATGCTGCAGGGGATTGTGGGTAACCGTCCCTTTGTGTGTGGGTGTGGAGGGGGTGCCAACAGCCCTCCCTTCTCCCACGCTCTTCAGCAAGGCCCATTCAATCTGGGGCAGCTTTGAAGATCCAGGCCACCCAGCCGCCAGGCCCTTCCCTGACCAGAGGGGGACCCCACCCTGCTCCTAGCTAAGGATGTGGTCTGGTCTCCTCAGCTTACCCCGTCCCTGCCCAGGGCACGTGTGTGCACATGCGTGTACATGCACAGGCATGTGGGTCCTCAGGGCTCCCTGTGTCTTTGTCCTTCTGACAGACACACAACAGAAATCACCAGGGGAAGAAGGCAGTGGGCCTGGGTCCCTCAGGCCCTGCTGGTCCCTTGAGGGTGGGCATCTGGGGTCGGTGCCTGGAGGCGTAGAGATGCTGGAGGCTTCCCCACGCTATCCAAAGAAAAGGACTAGGTGCTATTTTGTTCTAAAGGAACTAACACCTGCCAAGAGAAGGTATCTGAGGCCACAGAGCCCAACCGCCTCGTTTTATAACCCAGCACAGATTAAAAGACCAGGGGCTTTCCAAGGTCACCCGAGCAGATGGCAGCAGGGCCGGGCTTAGAACCGAGGTCTCCTGGCTCTCAGGCTGGGGTTGTCCTCCCTCCCCTAAGGGTCTCAGCAAATTCCTAGGCAGCAGCTGTCACTCGAGAGAGACTCCCCATCCAGTCCTCAGGCTATCAGCACGAAGCTAGGAAAAGGTCGCCCACTCTACCCCAAAGTCCTACAACTTCGGTCTCCCAGGACAAGCCTGAGGTGGCCAGCACCCGTATTCACTGTATGCCAGCATTCACCAAACGCCAGACACCAAGCCGGGCCCTTCTCTATATGAGCTTGTCTTATTGGTGCAGCAGCTTCACAAGGTGCTCTGTCCATTTTGCAGGAGGAGACTGAGTCACACAGCTAGACATCAACAGAGCTGTGAGTCAATCCCAGATCTTTCTCAAGACCATGCCTTAGCCATAACCATAGTTCTGTCCGCCTCGCTTTACATCCCCAACCCCACAGCCCACACTGCAGGCTGGGCCCCTGGGCACCCCCTGCCCTGGCCAGGGAAGAAACAAAGGTGAACATGATATTGCTTAAACAAAAGAACAGAAACTTGGCTGGGGCACCGGGGAGAAGTTCAGGGTCAGGGCTTGGTTAACTATGAACTGGTGTGAAAAAAAGAAGGCGGAGAGCCTTTCCCTACCTGTTTTCCCCAGGGAAGGTAGGGCCAGGGACACACTTGACCCTTCTTTCAGGAGGTGAGACCAGAAGGGCAACTGGGAAGCCAAACCGTGGGAGGAGGTGGGATGGTGGGCACTCTGGGCTCCACAAGTAAATCCACCAGGGGTCCCGGCAGGTAAGAGGCCATGGATGCAGGCACGGTCCTCCCTCATCCCCTCTGAAGGGTCACACATCCCGGGGGCCACGATCGGGACTCTACACCTTGGCAGAAAGGAAGGCTCCACCAGGGTGGTTACCTGAAAAGGCCGGTCCCCAAACTAATCGCAGTCCTGCCACTTCCTAACTATACGAGCCTGAGGGCTTCTTTCACGCCTTGATTCCTGCTCGTAGCTGCTCACAGGATGATGAGGATTCAGTGAACTGTGATAGTGTGTGCAAGGGCCCCAGCATGAGGCCCCCGGTACACAGCAGGCGCTCAACGAGTAGCCGCTATTAATCCCCACCTGCCTGCCTTCTGGCTGAAGGGATTATCAGTGCTCTACGGGTCAGAGAGACCAGGGAAAAGCTGTAGAAGCCATTCCATTGCTAGAAAGAAGGTAGTCCGTGGGTGGGGAGGTACCTGGCAAACCGCAAAGCGACATACCCTAGAATGGGTTGTCATTTTGCTTCTGAGACCAGGGACTTTTCAACAACCAATCAGGTCCCTTCAGACTCTGCAAAAGAAAAAGACCCCAGGATGGGCAGGGGCCTGCCCAAGGTCACACACCTTGGCGCACCTGTGCTCAGCACTCAGAAGCAGAGGAAAGCCAGGTGGCATTTTCCCAAAAAGCTCACATGGCAATGACCAGAGATGCCTGCAATTCTATTTGGGCCCTGCATTCTCAGAGCATTTCCTGACCTGCCTTGGAGATGAAAAAGAAAATATCTAGAAGGCAAAAAGGAACCCACACACCCATCCACAACCTCATGTGCTGGTGCCTGAAGGGTTAAGCCAGGTCTGGGGCTGAGGTGGGGGGTTCGAATGTCAGCTCTGTCCACTCTGAGGTTGGGTTACTCTGAACACAATCGCTCAGGAGAGAAGCCAGGCCTGGCACAGCCAGCAGCCAGCTTTGTACCAACCCCCCAGGGCAGCCCATTCCCACAGCAAGGCCTGCAGGATTCTGGGGTGCCAGCTAGGAGTGGGGGCAGGGGCCGGGGGGAAGTGGGGGGCTTCTGGAACCTCTGGACATCCCCCTGCCAGGAGCGGATGGCGCACCCCTGTCACGCAGTCCCTGGGTGATCTTGGGAGATTCCCTCTCTGAGCCTCAGTTTCCCTACCTGTAAAAGACAGTTCTCAAAGGCACAAGCCTCCCTCTGTCTCGAGGCCCGGGAACCGAGCTGGGCACCGCTCCGATTACGGCGAGGCAGCCGGGAGGGGCTGGCTCCCTCAGGCCCGCAGAGACAGAGGTGCATTGAAGCTGGGGTTGGTAATCTAGGCAGGATCCGAGGCGGGAGGTAAACAAGCCTCCCCGTTCTCAGGAGCAGAGCTGATAGCCTTGTCTCAGCTGATTAGATGGGCTCTGGGTGCTGGCTTCCTGCCCCTTTGAAGCCCCCACCCCACCCCCATTCCCCGTACGGGGAAACCAGTGCCCCAGAATAGACCAGTTTGTCCCACAGACATCTCAGCCCGGCTTCCCCAGGGCAAGGAGTGTCCTGACGCCTGGTGAGCTGCCCAGCCGCTGGTCACCCCTGCCCCCAAGCCCCAGGGCGCGAGTGGTACAGCCAGTCCCTGCAGGCCTGGCCACAACCAGAGGCTCCACCAAGTCACTGTTTCCACACATGCCAGCCTCTCCCTGCCCCCTTTCCATTACCCCAGGTATCACCTGACCAGCAGCCGCTGCTTCTGTGCCAGAGAAAACTGGGGCAGCTGAGCTCCGGGCCTGAGGGCTGGGAAGGGGACAAGCAGAGCAAAGGGGGGTGGGCGGCTGAGCAGGAGGGCCCTGCTTGGGGGGGGGTGCACAGAGTTGGGTAGAAAGTTGGAGGGGTAGGTAGGGGGTGACTCCAGTAGGACAAAGCTGGAAAGAACCGTTCAGATCACACAGTGATTTGGGGGTGACTCCTGGAGCCCTCTGAAAAGGATAAAAAGTTTTGAACCCCAAGAATTATAACCACTGGTTCACATTTTCAGCATGCGTACACATACCGCCTCCTCGCAGCCATCCCCTGGCCAGGTTAAGAACCCTCGTCTAGCCACTAGTAATAAACTTGAACCAGCACTTTTACAAGTTTGCCAAACGCCGCTTATGACCCTCGAGTGACACAGGTGTTTTATAGAGGACACTGGGGCTCCCGTCGGCTAAGTGACTGATTAACTGTGTGTCCCTCGGTGAGTGGCAGAGCTAAGATGGGGACTCTCAGCTTTTCCTGGCTGTGAAATGTGCCCACTTTACGGCCACCCAGCCTCCAGAGGACCCTGCGAGATGTGGGATCATACCCAAAGGTCATCAGTGAGTTAATAACAAACAGACCCACGAAGTCAGGTTTCTTGAACTCCTAGGGGTAGATCGGGCCCCACCTGGGACAAATGCCTTCTCCTCCCTCTCGAGGCACCAGGCAGTGAAAACACAGGAAAACTGGCTTTTCAGAACACTGCCTTTTCTGTCCACCATCACGCCCGTCGGAGCCCAGAGCGCTGTTCCTCATTCCCTCGGCCTCCGTAGGACTGGGAACTCTGGCGTGCCTCCGAAAGACCACCATCCCTCCAACTGGGGGTGGGGTGACCCCTGAGTCCTGCAGTGTCCCCAGGGCCCAAACCCCTGGCAAACGCCCTCCCCTCTCTCCCTCCAGGCTGCACACTGCTCAGCGGGGGCTCCCGCCGATCTGGCAGGAGGGGTGGGGCTGTCGGGAACTGGTTCTTGATTAAATATAAACCCATCTGACAATAAGCAAACAGCCCACTTCTAAGACAAACAAATTGCAGATTTGGGCTCCATCAGAGACCCCTCCCTCCCCACCTTGCATCGGTGGGTTAGAACCAGGGGAGTGGAGGACGCTTTCCGGGGGGGTCACGGGGGTGGGTTTCTCAAAGGCACCAGGTAGCTTAGCATCCAGGTGGCCGGGGCAAAGGGCACCGTCACTAGGAGCGCCACCTCCCTCCCAGGCACGGCTCCGGGAGTCATGTTATCTGCTCCTAGCCTTAGCACAGCCCAGCTCTTCCAGCCCAGGAAGCTGGGAGGCAGCTCGCCTGAAGCTCTGTCCCTACAGACTTCACACCCCTCTGGCCGTAGGTCTGTCTGACTCCAAACCAAGGTTCCAGCGCCCTCCAGCCAGTCTCAGGGAGCAAGTGGGGGATCTCAAAACCCACAGACTCCTGGGGTCACAGCCAATGTGGACTGTGCCGGCTCTGTCCTACCAACACAGACCCGAGGCAGCCTTAGTTTTGCTTGAAGGAAGAAAAAATGAGCATTACCTGCACAGCACAGGCCCAAAGACCAATGTTGAGGACTGGCTGAGCTCTGCCCTTTCAAAGTCCACACTGGGGCCTAGCGCTAGGATTTCTTGGAAGTCCCTTCGAGGCCCTGGCCCGAGATGTGGACCATCTGCACTAGGCTTAAAAGGACAGGGAGCCCATTCCAACACCCACCACCCCAGAGCCATCCTATTGCCAAGAGGTAGAAAGGAAGTGGGTGACTCAGGCAGGCCGTGACTCAGAGCCTCACAGCCCCTTCCCCGGGTTTTAAAGGCTCCTTTGGAAATCACACCCAGCCGACCCGGAGGCTGAGGACAGCTAGGAGCCAATCCCCCCGGGGGGTGTGGGGGCTGCTGACCCATCCTGGCTCTCTAGCTCCTCATTCAGGCCACTCAGCACTCCAAGTCCTTGGAAAGGGCCTCTGTTTCTAGGAGCTGGGGACAGCAGGAGCTGAATGTCCCCCACCCCCAGCTGTTCCTCTTGTTCGGGCTCTTTACCCAGAAGGCGAGAACGCTTCCTCCCGCTATCAGTAAGTAGGCTCTCAGGACAGGAAGGACCTGCGAGGGCTCTGGTCCAACCTTCTCATGTTAGGGCTGGGGGACACTGAGATCCACAGATAGGGCATATTGCTCGAGGTCACCCGGCCATTCAGAAGTAGGATGCAAGGTATCTCCCTTCAATGCAGCCAATTTCCCGATCTGGAATGTTCTCTGAGGACACTCCAGACACCTCGTGTTATCAGACAGACCTTGCTCTGACCTTGGCAAGCTACGCCATTCCTCTGAGCATCAGCTTCCAGTAAAAACGAAGATAACACCTGCCTCACCGTATCACCAGGAGGCATTCCTATCAGTAAGAAATTAATTACCTCAGGGCACCTTTTAAAATGAAGCTAGAGGGCCTGAACATTAGTTATTCATCCTCATCCATGCAAACATTTTCCTGAGTACTCACTAGGGGGACAGGTATTTCACTACAACAGTGCAGAGCTCCTGCCACGGATGTGGGGTGGGGGGAGGAGGTGGTGTGGGGTGGGGGGAGGTGGTGTGTGGTGGGGGGACAACTCAGAAGGTGATGGGATGTGTTGATTCCCTCACTAACCATGACTTTCTTCAAGGGACGGAATGCCTCAGATGTCTTTATGGTTTCGGAGGCCCTTTTCCAATGGTAGGCACTTAAGTATTCGTAGACTAGCCAGGCTGGAAAGAGCTCCTGAGGCCATTCAGTTCAAATCCCATTTTACTAATGGGGCATGACAACCCAGAAAGGGAAGGGACCCAACCTCACAGAGTCCTCCAAACCCTGGGCTCAAATATTCTCCTGGGTGCCCAAGAGCGCTCGGGGCTTCTAAGAAGTCTGAAGAGCTCCCACGAGGACCCCCGGGGTTTCCGCCACAACTCTACTCTGCACTGTCAAGGAGAGGATTCTCAAGGAGACCAGGGTTCCTTGAGCACTAAGCTAAAGTAATTTGCAATGGGGGATGGGGGGCTGGGGCACCCCAGAGCTGGCGGGGCCTGGTGCCACATGGGTGGGCTGTGCCCCTGGGCAGCAACACCTCTGGGGGTGTGTGGGGGGGCTCTGGCTCCCCAAACAAGGCTGCCTTTAATTGGCCAGGGAGGGAGTGGCAGGAAGGCTCAGGTAAATGCTCCCAGTTGGACAGGAAGAACTGGTTTAGGATGGCAAGTCCCGCCAATGGAGAAGAGGCTGGGCGCTCAGCTGGGGTTTCCTTCCCAAAACTTGTGGCACCTAGGGGGTAGGGGTGCACCACCCGAGGGGAGGGGCACCACCCGAGGGGAGGGGCCCCAAAGGCACAAATGGAGGGGGACTGGGCAGAGATTCTGACGGCCTGGATGCTCTCTCGGCTACCCTAGTGGTACCCACTTTACCATCTGTGAAGTGGGCATAATGTAATCTGCACAGGCTTTCTGTGGCATGCTTTCCAAATACCCGACCTGACATATGGAAACACTCACCCAGCCACAAGGGCCAGAGCAAACCCCTTCTCCCTGGGCCTCATCTCCTCCCCCTGCAGAAAAGGACCTGCTGGATCATCTCTCCAGTCTAAGCCAACAGTGACGAGGGGCCTGATTTTTCCGGACACAACCCTGGGAGGAAAGGGGGTGGTGGGGCCCAAGGGGGAAGCCGTGTGACCCAATTAGAGGCGGAAGGTCTGTGACATTAGCCAGGAAGGGGCGCGCTGAGGTCAGGAGAGAAGGGGACTCTTCTCTCAGGAAGCAGCTGCTCAGGGCTGACATCTCCCCCAGCTGATGGGTCACTGACAGCCCCCCCCCCCCAACTACACCATTCAGACTGCCCAGGACACAGCTGTCTGCTCCTCATTCGGCAGCACTTGCAGGCTCAACAGCCCCTGAGCAGAGACTGGCCCGTGACAGACCACACACGCAGTGACCTCTCAACCTCCGGGGTCTTCCCGCCCCCCCCCAAGGCCGACGGGACCCAAAGGGGTATTCCTTTGGGTGCCTCCCCAACTGCTGGACTCTGACACATCCTTCAGAGCCCCGGTTTAGAGCACTGTACTGGGGAGCGGCAGGCTTGGGTTTGAGTCCAGTCTTGGCCACGAACCTTTTGGCAAGCTTGCCCTTAGTTTGAGGAGTCATCACCTCACTCGGCCTCTGTTTCCTCGCACCTCAGAATTCCTGGAGCCCAGCCAGCCCCAGATCTGTAGAGATTCTCAACTAGTCTTGAGTCGCCCGAGGATGGGACATGGCAGCCGCCACTCAGAGGAGCATCAGATGAGTCGGGAGGCCAGGCTGCCAACATCTGAACCTGACTCAGCCCCTTATTAGCTGTGTGACCTTCGGGCGAGAGTTTGCCTTTCTAGCCTCAGGACCAGTCTAAGAACAGTTAAGCGGGGTGGTAGTCAGAGGGAAGCTGGTTGATAGAGCCATTTTAGGACAGCCATTAGAAAGCGATTAGAGCATTGCCAGGAGCGCAGAAGCCCTAAAGGTGCGCTCTCATCACTGCAAGCCTGCAACTGTGCGGGAGGCTGGAGGCGGTCCTGCTCGGGGTCCTGCTCGTTCATCGGAACTGCCAGCAGCAAGGACTTTCCCCTAAGTCAGCCCCGGGGAACAAATCGTGGCCCCATGCCGGAACTGACACACGGGGCTTGAGCGCACGACGGGGGGCACGAGGCCCAGGTTCTTGGGGGGGCGATCGCCTCTCCTCCCCGCAACTCCTGTGCCCCCAACTTCCCAAAGGAGATTGCCTTCGTGCGTCCAGCGGGCTGGTGGAGTCAACTGAGCTTGGGGTGGCCCGGGGCTGCGCGCACTACGCCAGGGACCCGTGGGCGGCGAGAAGGAAGGCGGCTCAGGGCTGCGGACTTCTGCCCCCAGCCTCCTTCCCCTCACGCAGGCCGGGTGCCTCGATGTCCCCAGCGGCGCTGCGCAGACAGAAGCACCCTCCTTGGGCTCCACTCCCGGCGAAAGTGCTGAGCCTGCGGGAACCCTCCCTCGCGTCCACGCTCGGAAACATCAGTCTCAACTTCGGAAAGACCCTAAGGGAAGCTGGTCACCACCGCCCGCCCCTCTCCCCCGGCACCCCCGGTGCGGATGGGGACACTGAGGCTCGGCAGGGGCAGGGCCTCGCCCTAAGTCACAGGCCAGCGGCAGCTCCGCGGCCAGAAGTGAGGTCAGGGCGCAGTGCTGCGCGCCCCGGCGAGCGAGACCAGGCCCCGCAGAGCCCTGCACTCCTCCGCTCCGCCCGCGACCTCGGGCTCTAGCGCTGCCGGCTCTGGGCGCCCCCTGGGCGAGGGCCGGGGCTCGAGGCTCCAAGTCTGTCCCAGGAGCAGCAGGAAAGGGGGCGACGGTGCGTGTGCGGGGGTGGGGGGTAGGGGGAAAGGTGACACCGGCTTAGTCACGTCCGAGCCTGGAGCCCGCGGCGGGGCTGAGGCCGGGGGGAGGCGGGAAGAGCCCCAGGCTGGGGGCGTCGGGCCCGCGGAGGGGCCCGCTCCCGCGCCCCCGGGGTCCTTCCGTGACCTCTGAGCCAAGTTTGCAACAAAGTTTCCGCGGCCTCGACGTCTCCGCGATCCACCCCGTGTTCCAGGCTCCCAGGAACAAAGGAGGCACCGGTCCGCCCCCCTCCCCGCCCCGCGACCCCCAACCCCGACCGCTGAGCACCTACCGACTCCGCGGCAGCGCCCGAGGCGCCCACCAGGAGCAGCAGCAGCGCGAGCAGGCGGGCGGGGGCCATGGTCTCCGGGTCGGGAGCGATCGCGCAGGCGAGTGGCCGCCGCGGGCCCGCCGCCCTCCTTATGGACCGCGGCCGCCCCGCCCCGCCCCGCCCCGCCCCGCCCCCCGCCTCCCCGGAATTCCCCGGGAAAGCTGGGCCTCCGGGGCGCTGCACCCCCGCCGAGCTGGAAAGCCCGAGCCCGCGGCTCGTGCGCACGATCGGCCCCCGACTCACCTTCCTCCTGAAGCCCCAACCCCCTTGATTTATTAGATCCCCTGGCAGGCGGGCCCCCAGCGGTCACCGAGTCTAGACCACAGGATAAAGCCATCGCCCTGCCTATATGCAATGGAGTATTACTCTGCTATAAAAAAGAATGCAATCCTACCATTTGCAATAACATGGATGGACCTAGTGCTAAGCGAAATAAGACTGAGAAAGATAACGCTGTATGATCTCACCTACATGTGGACTCTAAAGAACAGAATCAAGAACAAACGTAATAGAAACACCCATACATACAGAGAACAAGCTAATGGTTGCGAGATGGGAGGGGGGATGGGATTAGGAAGTACGGGTTGGTAGTTACAAATTAGACCCGGGCATGGGAAATACAGTCAGTAACATTGTAAAAACTATGCATAGTGTCAGATGTGTATTAGAGTTATGGGGGGATCACTTCACATATTATATAAATGCCCAACCACTACCGGGGGGGTGGGGGGCATCCTATGATTACAGTCCCAAAGGTGCCTAGCCTTCCCTCTATTTTATATAGTACGAAGATATAAAGATATATATATATACACACACACACACACATATATGATATACACATACCTATGTCTTTCTAAGATCATGTATATAAATATGTGTATGTATATGTGCATGACATATACGTATATATGTCTTTCTAAGGCTGAATCACAGCTTCAGAATTTAGAACCAGGATATTTTGGCCTCTGTTGGCATACTATGAATTCATATACTTCGTGAAGAGTTAGGAGTGGCTTTCCCTCTTCCATCCCACCCCTTAATCATTCTCAAAGGATGAAAATCTTTTGAGGCAAAGAGCCTCACAGTAAAGCATGCCTCAAAATGCTGCTTATGTTCTTCCCCGGGGATTTAAAGGTAAGCAATTCTTTTTCCAGCTATTCTCAATATCCTTCCCTAGGATTTGGAAATAAACAGAAAACTGAATGCATTTCATGTCAGAATGAGAAATCCTTTTATAAGTCAGGTGGTTTTTGCAATCTTTGCTGTCCATAGAAATGAAGAAGGACCTAATCTAGTTGTCAGTAGGTAGAGCATTAAAAATAATTTTTGATGATAGATCACTTGGCAGTTTTAGTTACCTGTCATCACAATGCTATAATAAAACTTCTTTTGTTCCCCCAACTTCTTTGAGTGAAGAGGGTTTCTCAGCACTTACAGCCAATGGTGTGCTGGTAAATGTTTAACAAAAGGGGAAGGAAGGTAGAGGGAAGTGCTAATTTGTACCATTTGCCAATTTCTGTGGTGTAAATACAGACTCCAACTATTGCTGATTTCAAGCTACCAATATAATGTCACCGAACATGGAATTGGTTAGAGATGAGCAGTATTTCTACCACAGAGATACAATAGATGCAAATAATATCAAGAACATAGATAATATTAAAATGTAGGAAAATAGGGGAAGCCGGGATGACTCAGCGTGTTGATCTTAGCGCTCATCTTGCAGCCTCCGAGTCGAATCCTGGCCCAGTCCCATGTGGACGCATATGCTGAATTGGGGTGTGCCCCCAATTTGATTCTCACTGGGGCAAGCCTCCTATGTGAGGGGCCCCCAGTTCAGTTCCTGCCCTGGGTAGCCCCCGGCCCAGTTCCTGTCTTGCACAACCCTGCTTCCACCTGTGGAATAAAACTATGTAGAAAACTAATGATGTGCAACTATGGAGACTGCTCTGGGCCCTCCTCCTTCTCTCTGTCTTTCTCTCTCTCTCTCTGTCAAAAACAAAACAAAACAACAACAACAACAATAAAAAGAAAATGTAGGAAAATAATTAGGAAGTTATGACTTTTGAGTACTTCCTTCCTTAGTTTTTTATGTAGTTTATTTAATTGTAAGTTTATCTAATCTAAGTTTTAGTAACAGTTATGTTTAATAAGTATCCATAAAATTCCTAAAACATTAACCAATACAAGCTAGCTTCAACACACCACTGCTCAACAATTATTTTTAAAAAGACTAAAACTATGCCTAAAACCCATCTCATTCTAGCACAAGCAATATTCATCCATGGATATGTGAACTAACTGGGAAGGAAAAATTGCTCAATTTTACTTTTTCTGTTTAACAATTATTTATCTAAGTTTATAGAACTGGTTTCATGAGGGTATTTGTATGTCAAATTGTACACTTTATGTGTAGCCTATTTCATGTCAGTTATACTTCAATAAAGGTGCTACAGATTTTTGTAGGACATTTAAAAATTGTAATGTATTTGCATTGTTTTGATTAATTCCATTCTTATGATAACTATAATAGAATATTTTAATTAATACTTAGTCTTATGGTCATAGAAAGTAAATAATGATCCAAAGTGTATATATATTTTGAGGCAGAGAAATATAATAGAGTTATTGATAAGCCGTTTAAGCATAAATAATACATTATGGTAAAATTTTGTGGTGGAACATGGAGTAGAAATTTGAGTTCAAGTAGAAAAAGGAATGATGTAAAAACTCAGAGAAGAGCTCTGTTAGAGTTCATGTATTTTTTAAATGGATGGTTTTAAGTATCACATTGCTAGGGTAGTTAATTAACTGGATACATTTAAGAGAATAATGTAACCATTTATTCTTAAGTGCATGATGTTATAATGTGTCAGAAACTACAACCTTTGTATCTATGTAAACTTTTAATAAAAAAGGTTAGCTGTTAACTAAAAAGTATGCAGGAAAGTAAACAGTTTCCTAATAATCATTTAAAGAGCACAGTAGCAAAAAAGATTGAAGACTTCCAGCTAAGATAGTTAGTAGGAGCTCTTCTATAAAACTATTCCTGCGGATGCTGGGGATGGCTCAGCAGGTTAAGCGCTCACTTTGCAGCCCCAAGGTCCGAGGATCGAATCCTGACCCCAGTCCTTCCAGACCCATATGCTGAACTGGGCTCTGCTCTGGGCCCTTCTTCCTTCCTTCTCTCCCTCTCTCTCTCCTCTCAAATAATAAAATAAAATGAAAAAAAAATTTTTTTTAAAGCAAAACAGACAAAGAAACAAACAAAAAGCCAACCAACCAAACAAAACCCACACAGGTTTTAGGGTAAGAAGTTCTTGATTAAAACCCGGGTGCCAGCATTTGTCAGTTTGAGGGAAGTTTGAGAGTCGCTTTGCTTTTTGGAAAAACAGGGATAAAAGACCTACCTCTTGGGCTAATTAGGAAGATGGACTAAATCGAAATGCTAGATACATGGTACATGCCCCCCTATCTACCCCTTCCTTATTTCCTGCCCCTGAGATGGAGTGATTCTGGGTGATATCCTCCCTCCAGCTTCCTTTCAAGTGGAGAAGTGATTCGGGGAGCCAACAGGCACCCGCCTCACACACAGCTCAAAATGGAGCTGAGGCTGGGCCTGCAGGGGGGAGGGGGCTGCCCACCCCCTTTCCCCAGAACCCCTAAGCCAAAGTACACAGCGGGAGCACTCAGAGACGCCGGGAGCACTCAGAGACGCCGGGCCCAAGGAGCCACAGCCAATCTGGTCCCCAGTGCCCTGCTCAGACCCCTTGCTTCTCCCTCTAGCTGTAGTCTCTCCTCCCCTGAGACCTCCAGGGCTCCATCGTCCCTCTCCTTGGGCACACACTCCTGTCAGAGCCACAGGTTAGAGCACAGGGACCAGGGGCTGTCATCGCGGCTGTGTCCCCCCAGGGCAGTGCCGTCATTTGTAACTTGGGAGTGATTACAGTTGGTAGAGCCGGAGCACGGAGAGTCTGGTGCTCAGCACAGCGCCTGGCCTGTAACTGGTGTCCGGTGTTTACGGTCACAGAGGTCTCCCTCTGAGTCTGACATTATCTGACCCTCCCCCCACCCACAGCTCCTCACACAAAGCAAATAACAGGTAATCATGTCCCTGTTTTCAGAACAGCTGAGAGAGTGGGCGTGGGGCTCTCTCCGAATGGCACCCACCCTCTGTGGCGTTCCTCCCATGCAAATCTCCCCAGTGCAGATAGACAGCCAGCCTGGACCTTCCAGAGGCCGGGCCTAACCGCAGGGCCTGGGAGCCTGGTGTTCAGGAGGCCCCGCCCAAACCTCTCAAGCTAGCAGATAGGCAAACCAAGGCCCACACGGGGTGTTCTAAAGAACCCTAACAATAACCCGCCACTCCCTCCATTCACTCTTCATGCTTTCCTTTAGTTTTCATCATAAACACTTTCCTGACCTGAGCACGCAGTTTTATCCGTTTCCCTGTGTCTCTCCCGTTTTCCCAGCAGATGTAAGCCGCAGGGACATTGTCTTGTTCATGGGGGACCCCAGTGCTCTGCTTAAGATCTGGCTCATGTCGCTGTTCACTCAGTGTTTGCTGTACAGTTGGATGAAGGCCATTTGGATGCTCGTCCTTAGACGCAAACATAGAGACTCATTCTTTAGGTCATTCACGATAAGCTTTTGTTGAAAAAAGGCGAGTGGGGAAGCCGGGATGGCTCAGTGGGTTAAGCGCTCACTTTGCAGCCCCGGGGACCGAGGATCAAATCCCGGCCCCGGCCTGTGCGGAACCATGTGCTGACTGGGAGCTCCCCCAGTTCAATTCTCTCTCTGTCTCTGTATCTCTCCCTCTCTCTGTCAAAAATAAATAAATAAATAAATAAGAAAAAAAAGAAAAAAGGCCAGCTGTCGACAAGAGTGTGCCAGGGAGGACATCGTTTTTTAATAATCATTCAGAGAGCACAGTAGTTAAAAAAAAAAAAAAAAGAAGACTGCTAATTCAGTCAGTGAGTGAAAGCTAGTCCATAAAACTATCCCACCCCCCTGAAATGAAGGAGTTAACTTTCCCTTCTCCAAGGGCTGAGGATCTCTCTGAAGGCGTGCCGCATGTCTGAGTACAGCTGTGTGTGCATTTACGGGGTTTTAACTTGTGCTCCTTGGATGTAAGAGGCTTTCTGAAAACTGGTGAATGAGACACTGTCCGCCCTTGAGCAGCTTCCTGATCAGTAAACAAGAGCCACCAGCGGCCAAGGACCTACTATGTGCGACGCGCACGGCTGCCCACTTTCTGTGTATGTTCTCGGAGGTCGTGCAGCTCCGTAGCTGCGAGGAGCGTGTCTCACTCAGGACTCCTTAAGAGGAAAGGGCTGGGGGCTTTTGGAAGGAAACCACTTTTATGTGGTAGCATGGGGTCACGCGACTCACATGCCAGTGTCTAGCGCTAGCGTGCTGTGCTCAGAGCAGGACACTGAACTTCAGCGCCTCACCTCACTTCTTTCTTTAAAAGATTTATTTGATTGTTGGAGAGGAGGTGAGAGAGGGAAGCAGGGAGGGCCCAGAGCAGTCTCCATAGTTGCACATCATTAGTTGTGACACAGTTTCATTCCACACAGGTGGACGTGAGGCTACTCAGGGCAGGAACAGAACCAGGGGCACGGGAGGCGAGAACCTCTGCCATGGAGCCGTCTCAGCGGTTACCAGCTGCACCGCAGTTCAGCATACGAGTCTGCACGGGCCCGGGCCGGGAATTGAACCCTGGACCTTGCGATTGGGAGCCAAGCACTCAACCACTGAGCTCTCCTGGTGTCCCTCACTTTCTCAGTCATTCCGCTGAGCTTTCCTTTTCCTCCCGACATTCCCTGCTCCCTTGAGCACCCTTCCCAGCCTCCATCGGACATCTGGTCCAGGTGGAGATAGTCCCAATGCCTTCCAGGTGCACAGAACGCAGCAGCTGCCCTTTGCGGAGCAAGTGCTGTTGGTGCAACAGAAAGAAATAGGGTGGGTTGAAGCCAGGCCAGCTACTTGGTTTAGGACATGGGCCACTCACGGTCTATGTCTCGGATTACTATTCTGTCCTCCGATAAATGGGGGTCATCATGTGATGACACGATACTGTTACACTCTGTCTCCTTGCCCCAGCTAACGTCATTCATCCTTCAGGTTTACTACTTTCCAGGCCAAAAGGCGTTCCTGCCCAAATTCTTTTATGTCACTGCCTCTGTAGCACTCACTACCATTTACGTTTACAGTTATTTGTTTTCTTGCTTTAGATCAGAAGCTGCCTGAGGAGTGGGGACTGTGTCTGTTTTGTATATGCAGAGGCTCACCCAGTGCTTGCCATCTCATAAGCGCTCAAAAAGTAGTTGTTAGATGAATGAATGCATCCATCTGCCTCCCTCTTCTCACCCTTCCCACCTGCCCCATTCATTCCCCCTGTTTGTCTCCCAGGGGTGTTGTAAGGGGATAGTGAACTGTAAGCTGAAAATTCTGGGGCCAAGCTTGATGGCTGAGCCCGTCCACTCCTCCCTCTGTTCACTCAGTTCCTGCCCCAATGCCTCCTTGCCATCCCTGGAGTATGCCATCTCATTCCTGCCTCAGGTCTTTGCACTTGGCTTTCCTTCCTCTGGAACGTTCTTCTCAGATATTCAGTTGGCTCCATCCATCACTTCAATCAAATCTCTGCTTAAAATGCCACCTCTTCAGGGAAGTCTTTGCTGACTGCATTTCTGAAGTAATTCCTCTTACCATCCTTTTTATTTAAGACTTATTTCATTGTTTGAGAGGTGAGAAAGAAGTGGGGAGGGCCCAGAGCAGTCTCCATAGTTGTACATCATTAGTTTTTGATATAGTTTCACCCCACACAGGTGGATGTGGGGCCTCATGGGACAGGAACAGAACCGGGGGCCTCCTGCACGGGAGGCGGGCACCTTTGCTGCCATCCTTGCGGTTACCAGTAGTGCCGCAGTTCAGCACATGGGCTTTGCACGGGCCGGGGCTGGGACCTGAATCCCAGACCTCAGGGTTGCTCCACCTGCTGAGCCATCCCACATCCCCCAGCCATCCTTGTTCTCTACCCCTTACCCTCATTTCCTTCAAGCACTTCTCACTACTTCACCTTAATTTTAAATAGTTGCTTCACTTGTTTATTGCCTGTTCCCTCCACGAGAATATAAACCCTACAAAGTCAGAGTTTTTCTCTTTATCCACTTTATCTGTATATATCTGTACCACCCAGACCAGTTCCTGGCACATAATAAAGGCTTAATGAAGATTTATCAAGTGAATGATTGAATGAATGAATGAATGAATGAATGATGAATGATGATAAAAAGGAAGGTGAAGGAAACCAACAGCTTTTCTTCTTAAAACAAAGCCCTGGATCCTTTGAGATCAGAGCCAGGAATAATTTCTAGGTAAGGGCAAGACAAACCACACCCCAGCTGCGAACTGAGTCACTTCCTGCTCTGAGCCTCCTTTCCTCATCTGGTGAGTGGCAATAGTGAATCTACAAGTCACAGATTTGTTTTAGAAATTAAATAAGGATTACATGAGATAATATGAGAGGTGGGTGAGAGAGTTGGTGGGGGACAGTGGGGAGGGGACATCAAATATATGGTGATGGAAAGAGAGTTGATTCTGGGTGGTGAGCACATAATGCAATGCATGGACAATGTCATGTAGAATTGTACACCTGGAAACTATGTAATTGTTACCAACCAATGTCACCCCAATACATTTAACAATAAAAAATAAATTAATAAATGAGATAATATAAGGGTCTGGTCCACTATCGGGGCTCAGCAAACATCCTCCCCAAGCATGGAGTCATACTGAGCCCTTACAACAGTCTGCATAGCAGAAGGTTCTCAGTCTGGAGGAGCAAACAGGCAGGCAATTCTCTCTCTCTCTCTCTCTCTCCCCTCCCCACTGTTTCCCTTCTAAGAGAGGAACTCTGGCCAGAACCCACAATCGCCACTAAGGCAAAGGACAGGCAGCCAAATCCTAGCCTCCCACGTGGAGTTTCCAAAAAGTGTGAGCACAGAGTTGCATAACCTGTCCCCAAGACACATGTCTCCCCTGAAGTGTTTTCACCAACAGTTCCTTGAAAGGGGTCACGTGAGCAGGGCTGTAGGGCAGCTTTGGCAAGGAAGGAGGAGGATGGGAGAGAGCTGGAGCACCCTCGGGTGGGGTGGGATTCAGAAGACAGGGTACCACCTTTATTGAGCTCCTACTCTGTGCCAGGCATCCAGCTCCCTCTTTCTGATACCTACCTATATCCTTGCTTTAATAAATCGGAGTGATCAGGTTTCGCCACTCCCACATTCCAAGAGAAGAAAAATAACAATAATTAATATGGCTAATGTTTACAGGAATGCTGGCTATGTATCAGGCAGTGGGGTAAGCACACATTTGATCTTCAGGACAGCCCATGACATAGTGACTATTCTGATCCCCATTTTATGGAAAGGAAACTCAGTCTCAAAGAGATGAAGTAACACCCCAAGCTCACCCAGCAAGACAAGAGAGTCAGGATTAGAATATGAGAAGGGTTCCAAAGCCCGTGGACCTGTATGAGGATTTATGGGGGTCAATCTGGAAAGGGAACCCAGCAGCCGTTGTCCTTACTTGCCCATGGGGGGGCCCAGTGTGGGACTGACGTAAGTGACCAAGTGATCAGAGGCACCTCCTTCCTTTGCACCCGGGGGACAGTTTGTCCCAGCTTGTGGATGTTTGTCATTCTGCCTCTGACCTACAGTTTAAAATTTCATTCATAAGTTTGGAACCACAAACTTGGCAGTGAGGGGAAAGGCCCTTGGAGATCAGCTAGTCTAGTCCAAGCCCCTCAAATTACAGATGGAAAAAACAAAAACCGGAGGCCCAGAGAGGCACACACATGGCAAGGTCACAGAGAAATTTTCTGTTAGAAGGAAGAGTTGGTTTGAAGTCAATTACAGATCATCTTGTTCTGTAATTACCAAATATGGCTGTGCCTCTGAATCCCTGGGGGAGCTTTTTAAGTACACAGACTTTTGCACTCCACTTCTAGAGATTCAGACTTCGGTTTGCAACAAGACTTGGGACTCTGATTATATAATACGTTCCTCAGGTGATTTAGGTGGCACGAGGCCATGACCAGTACTCCTCTTTCATTTTACAGTTCAGGACACTAAGAACCAGCACAGTACTTGCCCGAGGTCACATGACAAGTCAGTGCGGCCCTAGCTCATGCTTTGTGGCTTGAACCCAAAGCTCATTCTTCTTCCCCAGGCTGCCTGTGGTCAAATTCTCAAAATGAACCCAGGAGGCTGGCCAAGGGCTGTGGTTTTCCCCAGCCCTCGGTTTCCTTGTCCTACCCTCATTAAGGCACAGGATGGTGCCCATTTCTGAGACTTGGAAAGGTGGGAATTCAAGAGCTGAAATCCTACAGGGAAAAGGAAACTGCAGTAGGCTGTCTTGCTGGCCCTTGGGATTTCCCAGAGGTGAATCGGGGCCTAGGAATGACATCAGACACCAGGACCAGCTAGCTAGCTGGCCCCCACACCTCAGGCTCCAGGCTACCTGCATTTTCCACTTCAGGAAAATGGGTAGGGCGGGCCTTCCCCCTGTAGGAGGAGGTGGGGTGGAGAGGGTCCAGCTATGATGTCACAGGGCCCTGCTCAGGAAGAGCCACACATTCCAGCACCTGGAAGGAAGACAAAGCTGCTTTCGGGAACTAAGTCAAACCTCTGAAGCACGTTTTCTGAGCCTCTCCTCCCACCACTCCTGAATCCCTGACCCCAGAGCTACTTGAGTGGAGGGATTCACGCTCCCTTTCTACCTCCCATTACTCCACCCCTCATTTCAATGGTTACTTCCTTTTGTCTTTTTCTTTTTTTCCCTTCTGAAATGGTATCTTGGGGGTTGGAGTCAGATGTCTTAGGTTTGAAACCCAGATCAGCATCTTGTGAGCTCTCTGACCAGGTACTAGAGTCATCCCAGCCCCAACCTCAGTTTTTGCTTTTAAAAAAGAAAAATATCTTCTTGGATTGTAAGGAGGGAACAAGATCACATAGAAGATGCTTTCTGAGAAACACTAGATCATGTAATAAGGGAGGCACCAGAGGGTTTTGAAAACACCACTGAGGCACCAAAAAGAATGGTTGATGTGGAAAGCACCTCAGAAGTCTTTAGGCCCTAATGACTTTCAAACCGTAGTCCAAGTGAACTGTGTACAGTATTTCCAAACGATAAGGGAAATCACATACTTACTCTTGATAGTTTCAAGTTTCTTTACTTTTGGAATTGTATCAACGCAAGGTGATAATATGGTTATCACACGCTGTTCAGAAGTTCTGATTGGCAGTTACATGGGTCTTCGATAAGTGTTTTTTTAATGGGAAAATAATTAGTGGAGGGTAGATTAAGGGTTGGAAAACATTGATCTTGTCTAACTCCTCATTATATAAGCAGGGAAGCTGAGGTTTAAGGAAGGAAGAAGTAGAGATGGCTCTAAAACTCAGGTCCTGTTCCCGGAATCAGCTTTCCCTGCTTTATATTCTGGAGAGGAGGAATCTAGAATCAATGAAATTGAGGGGTTTGGTCTCCTGGGGCAGGGTTAAAGGGACTCTTCAGTTTGCTGTTGCCCTTTTTCTGTTCTTGACTCACTCAGCAAATATTTACTGACTGTCCACACTGTTTGGACTCAGACGAGAAGGCTGAGAGAAAACAGTCATGGCGGCAGGCGGAGTCAGAGTCTGCTCCCAGCGCCCTTTTTTTTCTTTTTCTTTTTTCATTATAGTATATGGATACATGATAAAACACCCACGACTCTGCATTCTAATTAGGTTTTTGTGTGAGGGCAGAAACTGTCTCAGTACGTGTCCAAAACTTCCTGGCACCCAGCAGATAGGAAATCAATTCAGGTGTTGGCAACACCTGAATTCTAATCCTGACTGCCACTAACTCTATGTCTTTGAGACAGACAGTATGTTACTTCCCTTCTCTGGCCCTAAGTTTAATCATCTGTAAAATGCAAACAGTGGCAAATCACACACGGAAGAGCTGGCAGGTTCATTTTCAAGTTGTCCCAGACTTTAGGAGAAGAAAACATTGAGAATCTAGGCTGGAAAAGGTCAATTTTGACAGCCTCGTTTATTCGCAAACACCTTTCCCTAGCTCTTCGTTTACCCTTCTTCCTTCTCTAGTTGCCCTCTTTTTTCTTCAAACTTCGCCTCTGGAGGGCACACAAGCTCTACCGTACTTGTGCCTCACTTCCGATCGCCTTCATTTTTTATTGTGCGCATGTGCACACGTCGCTACCGGGCGGCCCGTAGCTTGGATTCGATGGCTCCGCCGTCGTTCGCACCCACTACGCCTGCGCAATGTCAGCCCCGCCCCCCGCCGCCGTGTCCGGAAACGCTCGCTCTTACGCAGGGGCTACAGCTGCGGCCGTCGCTGGGCCTTTGCCTCTCTAGGCCGGGAGGGCCTCTTCTCCATGGTCTTGTCGGTCTGGACTGTTTCGGAGGCCGGCCGGTGAGGCTGGGCCGCGCTCGGAGGCTCCGATCTTCCAGCCAGTCGTCGGTGAGTGAACCCCAACGGCGCTTGAGTACTGGTGGGGCCCGAGCCGCCGGAACGGGCGGGATTTCCCCTCACTCTGGAAATGGGTCTGTCCATCCCTCCCTCCCCCCACTCCCGGAAGGGGCTCTCCCCCTCGGTCTCAGTCCCTCCTTCCTGACTGTTCGGCGTTGCCATGGTGACGGCCGGCTGGCTGAGGCCCGGCGTGTGTCCTCGCAGGTGCCCGGGGGCGGACCGGAGCCCATGGCGCGGCGGCGCTGATCCAGGCCCGGGCGGTGGCCGGGCCACGCGGGCCGGCATGGCGGGCCAGTTCCGCAGTTACGTGTGGGACCCGTTGCTGATCCTGTCGCAGATCGTCCTCATGCAGACCGTCTACTACGGCTCTCTGGGGCTGTGGCTCGCGCTGGTGGACGGGCTGGTGCGCAGCCGACCCTCGCTGGACCAGATGTTCGACGCTCAGGTAGGTCCCCAGTCCGGCTCAGGCGGTGACTTATCCTCCCCGGGTGGTGGGCTTGGTGGTCTGACACTACTGGGCTCTAGAGCTGGCTGGGCCACCTTCTAACGTTGTGGTTCTGGGAAATGGATGTCACCTTACTGAGCCTCTGCTGCTCCATCTGTACAGTGGACTGACTGATAACAGAGGCTGATTTAGTACAAAGGAAGGGGACCTGATGTTATAAGAAGCAGGCCTGCACTCCAGGCAGCCTGATCCTTCTCCTTTCTGACACTCTGAGAAAGGGACTTCACTTCTCTGGACTCCAAAATTCTCCGGTGCCAAACTGGGGGGGGAGGATGGGTAAAAAAAGCCTTCAAGGAAGTATAATGGAAGCTGCCTGAACTTTGGTTGGAGTCAGATCTCTGTTCAAAGCCCAACTTTCTGAACCATAGTTTTTCTGTCTACAAAATCATGAGTCTGGTAGCAGAGAGGTTGAGGGCTGCATATACTTTGGACTCTGAAAGGCTAGGTATCTAATCTAGGCCCAAACATACTAGCCAAGGGAGTTTGGACAAGTTGCTTCATCTTCCCAAGCCTGTTTCCTTTTCTAGAAACGAGACAGAATAATCCTCAGTAAAATTGCTTTGAGGCCTAGGAATATGAAAATACTTTCTAAAGTGTAATGGAGGCCTAAGAGGTGTTTGCATCTGAAAGGCAACAGTGGTATATGGTAATGAGCACTGTTCTTGGAGCCTGATGATCTGGGATGGAATCCTTGCTCCTGCTGCTTATTGTCTGTGTAGCCCTTGGGCAAGTTATTCAAAAAGAATAAGAATAGCAACAACAATAATAGCTTTGTGAGGGTGTTGTGAGGCTTTTGAGATTGTGGATATCAAAGGCCTTTGTGGGCTGAAGTGTGGTATAGATGTTTGGTATTTAACAGTATTGTGTCAAAAGTGGTGGAGGTCGCACACCAACAGGTGCCCAGTAGTCCCCACAGGAGCCTCTGTCCTCCTGGGAAGGACATGTGGGAATCCTGGGCTTTGTTTAAGAGCCACCTCATGCATGCAACCAGAATTCTAGACCATGGGTGGTCACATGGTCTTAAAGGGTAAGATAGTAATGATTTTAGGTCATAGCTACTCAGTTCTGCCTTTGTAAAGCAAAAGCATCTGTAGGCAATGCTAAGTGAATAGGTGTGGCTGTGTTTTGTCCATAAAACTTTACAAAAATAGGTGCCTGGCCCTTGGGACCACAGTTTGCTGAACCCTGTTCTAGATCTTGCTCTTTACTTGCAGCAAAGTGTTGGGCAAGTTACCTAACTTCTCTGAGCTTGTGTTCCTTCGTTGTAAGATGAGGATAATAAACCCTTCGTGGCTGCTGTGCGGGGGTCAGATGAGGTAGCGTAATGGACATTTGTGAAAGCGCCTTGTTGGAGATAGGCTGCCGTAGTGAAGAAGGGGCACATTGTCGTCTGTGCTCTTGGAAGGATTCTTGTTCCTTAGGCGGTCTGCTGGGGTCCTGGATCCCGGGGCTCTGCTCCAGCGTGTTTCCGTTTGTGATTTCCCCTCAGATCCTGGGCTTTTCCACCCCTCCAGGCCGGCTCTCCATGATGTCTTTCATCCTCAACGCCCTCACCTGGTGAGTATTGCCAGTTTTGCTATCCAGCTTTTGGAGTCTTAGCAGTAGAACTAACTGCCTAAATTTGGACATGGGACAGACTGGCATTGGTTCCTGGGGAGTGGTGGATTAAAGTGGGTGGCAGAGGCAGATCTGGGACTGGCTCTATCATAGGGCTCTTTCCCTTGCTGTTTGGATTAGCTAGAAAGCTCTTCTGTCACTCTGTGCATGCTGCCTGTGCAACAGCTTCTGTCTTAGGTCACTTCCCTGATCTAGAATGAGTGAGGAAAGGATTAGACCAGGAGTCAGGAGAACTGGGTTCCCTTCTTGGTCTGTGTGCCATTGGCCAAGTTACTTTCCTTCTCTGGGTTTTGGGCTCCTCATCTGTACATGGAGGGGTTTGACTAGGTGAAGTCTAAGGTCGCTCATGAGCACTGCTTGTATTTTGAGAGGCATGTTGCATAGTGATTAAGATTTGGGGCTCTGAAGGCAGACTCACTTGGCTTTGAATCTCAGCTTTACTACTAGTCCGGTGAGTACGGACAAGTTAATCTGCCTAAGTCCCAGTTCTCATCAGCAAAATGAGGCTAATCACATTACCCATCTCGTAGTTGTGAGGAAGTTAATTCATGGAAGTGCTTAGAACAGTGCCTTCCAAGGTACTACTCCTGTCCTTACTTATACTTGGGGTTGATTTTGATCTAAATTTGGCTCCTAGATATGTTCTGTTTGGCTTACATAGTTGTCAGCCCATGTATGGTCTTTAAAACATTTCCCCACTTAGTTGAAAATAATATTTTATAGAAAAAGTCCAGATTTCTGGTTTCTCATGAAAAATGGGGGGATTGATTCTAGGCCATACTTCTAACATGATGATTTGCCTGTCAGTGGCTCGTGCCCCACTCTAGATAGAACATGTGCGCTTCAGGGTGCCACAGTTCTTACCAACCCCTAGGATTCCCCTGAGTGACAGTTGCTATTTATCATCAAGTTTGTACTTTTGTTTTTCTTCTCCCCAGCCTGAGTCACTCTCAGCATTACCTTCCGGGTTCCCCTAGGCATCTAATAGTGTAACCCTTGCTTCACATTCGTCTTGCTTGCTTGTGACTCATACACTGTCATCCTAATTGTCCCCACTCCCAAATAACCTAATCTAAGGCCAGGATGACCCAGTGACAACTCACTGCTGTCCTCTCCCCACAGTGCGCTGGGCCTGCTGTACTTCATCCGTCGAGGGAAGCAGTGTCTGGATTTCACTGTCACTGTCCATTTCTTTCACCTCCTGGGCTGCTGGGTCTACAGCTCCCGTTTTCCCTCGGCGCTGACCTGGTGGCTGGTCCAAGCCGTGTGCATTGCGCTCATGGCTGTCATCGGGGAGTACCTGTGTATGCGGACGGAGCTCAAAGAGATCCCCCTCAACTCAGCCCCTAAATCCAATGTCTAAATGGGGCCCTTTGGACACCCTGCTGGGAGGTGGGCCCCTCCCAACACCGTTGGCTGTTCAGACCCTCCAGATGAGGTCCAGCCTCGGTCTGAGAGGAACCCTGGAAATGTGAAGTCTCTGTTGGTGTGGGAGAGGCAGTAAGGCACCTCCAAGAGGCAGCTAGCGGTCAGGACCGCATCTGCCAGAACGGCCTCGGCTGAAGCCTTAGTGTCGGGAGGTCAGCAAGGGGGCCTCTTTCAGGGTAATAACCGATTGGAACCATGTCATTCTTGAGCCACCATATCTATCACCAGCCTGTTATTTTAAAAAAGAAAAAAAATCAAGGATTTCTGATTGGAGCAAACCACTCTTCTAGTCATCTGTCTTACATCCCTGGGACAGCTGTTACCTTTACCGTGTTGCCAAACCACAGCTATTCTGCTCAGAGAAGCACATGCTGTCTGGATCCATAACCACAGAAAAAGATGTAGGTGCAAGGTATTGGGCTGCTGTCAGCGAGAGGATGGCAGATGGAGGCATCAAGCACAAGGAAATTGCACAACCTGCTACGTGCATGGGTGCGTGCACCCATGACCCCATAACCGACTGACTGCCAGGTCTCTCTCCTGGGTCCCTGCCTTGCTGCCAGCTTTCAACATAGCAGGCCTTGGGGCCCAGAGAAGAGTCCCAGCGTCTCTCCTAGTCTTGCCCTTGTAATAGAGTCACTGCCTGTTCTCTGGGAATGGCCAGGCACCCGGGTTCCCACGGGACCTCAGATCTGGCAAACCTTTTTCCTGACTTGGAAGTCTGCAGTGGGACGGGCATGGTGGGTGCCTAGAGACAAGAAGCCCAACCTTCCAGCTCGACCTGCACTGAGTGTGCTGAGGGAGATAGGAATTTGCTGCTAAGATTTGTCTTGCGGGTGGAGTGTCCTCTGTGAGGGGCTTGCAGCTGTCCTTCCTGTGTACATAAATACTGTATTTTCCACAGTTCTGCCTGTATGTGCTTTGTAATGCCGTGGTTGAGACGGACAGATCATGGCCAGGCAAAGGAGCTATGTGTAAGGGATTACGAGGTCACCTTTCCTGGACCCCAGATTGTTCCTCTGTTTGGTTAAAATACTAAGCGCAGGGAACTCCTCTGCCCCACTCCCACCTTCATCCTCTACTACCCTTTGGGTCATGACTCTTGGTTCCGTCCCCACTTGCTGATGATTTCTGAACATGCCCAGAGGAACACACTGGTCTAGGCCCCTTCTGCATTGAAACCATCAGTGTCCCTCCCTGGGTCCTCTGGAGTCTGCCCAAGAGAGCGCTCAGCTTTCAGTTTGTGTGTTTGGGCTACACCATTGAGCTTTGTGTCTCCACGGGAAGCCTTTCCAGCTGCCTGGCCCCCAACCCTCCAGAGGAGGGAGTCAGGCTGCCAGAATGAAGACCTGGGTGAGGCTGGGCACTCAGGGTGCTCTGGCCATGCCGGAAGGACACGCAGCTTGGGAATGGGTCCAGGAGGCAGGGCTAGCTGAGATGATTTCCCCCAGACACCACACACTCTAGCGGCATGTGGCATCCGAGTACCCATCACGTGGCTGCCATCTCCCGTGGTCACCTGTGGTCTCCAGCCTGTGTTGCACACCTCTTTGGGAGTGTCTTTCAGGAGCTGCTATTCTGCATATTTCCTGTGATAACAAATCTCTTCCCCTTGAGTGTTAATTTGATTTTTGGAAGCTACTACAGGTCAAGGGAGCCTTTTTTTTTTTTTTTTTTCCAATAATACAATGAATGAGTTGAATGACTGGTCAAAAATAGGTGACAATGAATTTTTTGACTTGTAAAGTAACAATAAAAGCCATATCTAGAGGCAAGTTCCATAGAGAGCTGGGCAATGGCAATGACATCATCTGAGTAATAAATGACATCTACTGAGTGCTCAATAGATGTCCAGCAGTGGGCTAGGTGCTTTTCATCTTGTTCACTTCATCTTCACAACCTGCTGAGGTAGCAACTGTCATCTGTATCTTACAGATGAGGAAAGTAAGGAATTTGCCCAAGGTTACATGTTAGGGGCTGGCAGAGCCCGGACTTGTGCTTTAGTAATGACATTGATAAACTCATTCTGAAGACATGAAGAGTTAAAGGATGGACAAGTTCTTATTGGTTAAACAATCTTATCACCTTATAATCATGCCTCATGTCCTACTGTACTGTTTTAAATACTAAGGATGTATAGTGCTTTATAATGATTGCTAGCTTTCTAAGAAAAACTGGTACACAGTATATTAAATATGGCCACACATTTTATTGACAGAGGAATGTAGCAAATGTTTTTATTTCCAAATGATTAAGTTTCCTCCACCCCACCACTGAGTTGGCGTATCTTTTGACTTTCCAGGAGTCTGAAGTTGACCTCCCTGCATCCCAGCCATTCCCAGGACTCTGGCCATTTGGAGAGAGAAGCGGAGGCTAGTATATAGCTGGTGCTCAGAATAGGTGATAACCCAGGAGGACAGGAAAGGAGAAAGGGACAGGTAGCTCCTAGAGCCCCTAGTTGTAGGCAGCCCAGTCCAGATCAGAGACAAATGGGGCCAGGATGCCAGGCAGTAGACACCAGGGAGTAGGGTGGGAAGCTGCAGTCCCCATGAGCCCTTTGGGATGCACAGCACAAACAGGCTCCCCTGGAAGCAGTTTCTTACACAAGCTAAGGACACCTGCCTATAGCTGTAGCCTAAGGACCACGGAGCCTTGGGCGGGGGGAGGAGGGTTGGATTCAAGGCACAAGAGAGGCCCTGTGTGGAAACAAAATGCACTCCTGCGCTTGGGGTTTTTTTTTTGTAGGAAAGTAGCACAGAGTGGTGTAAGCATTGAGATGAGGGGTAGAGGGACCTGAGAGTCAGTCCCTGCCTGGCCACTACCTAGGCAAGTCAGAATTCTAAGGGTTAAATGATAGGAGGCTTTAAAGAGCTGCAATGGAGTGCAGGGTTAAGTCCTAAAGTGCTGTCACTAGCTGTGAGGGCTTGGATAAACTACTTAACCTCCCCCTACCCTGGTTTCCTCATTTGTCAACTGAGGATAATCGTACTTCCCTGGAAGGTTGTGAGGATGTAATGAGACATCTTGTGTAAGGCACTTAGCACTGGGCCTGGCACAGAGGAAGTGATCCATAAACCTAAGCAGTTTTAGTTTGTGAGACAGGCTTGCTAGGTGCAGCCAGCAAGTACTGAGCTCCTGTGGCCCACGCGCTGCAAGGGGATTTATATGTGTTCTCAATTCGATGAGACAGGCACCATTAATTCCCTCATTTTGCAGGCAAATTGAGGCTAAGGAGTAAATACCTTTCCTTGACCTCACACAGCTGGTCAGAAGCTAGGACTGTCTCCTCCACAGCCCCATCCTTTCATGTTCCCAACAAACACGTTTGAGTTGTACATGGTCCAGACAGGGAGAGGGGCAGTCTCAGGAAGCCAGATGCCATTTTAGCAAAAGGTTGTGAGTGTGAACGGAGGACTGACTTAACAAGCTGCTGGTTCCCTTTGGTGGGCAGTTACGCGGCTGCTCATTGGTGAGAATCAGGGTCAGTACTGGCCCTGGGGTTTTATTATGGTGCAGGGCCGGGGAGGAGACATGGGGGAAAGGCCAAACATTTGCTCAGTACTCCACAAACTGGCTTCACCTACATCTAGACTGATTTGCTCAAAGCCCTCTGGAATGGATATTAGAATTCCTATTTAATAAACAGTGAAATAGGCTCAGCAAGGTCATGTGACTTGTTGAAAGTCACTCAAACCTTTTCATTCCCTCCACCCCAATTAATTGTTAGGGAGCCATTTCTGGGGGGGTCTCTGATCCCCCATAGCTGTTGCAGCCTCCTCATGCCCAAATCAGGATATGAGCCCCTACGAGCCTCAGGCTGAAGTGATTAAACAAAGGGAGGGTTTAGTGGGGAGACCCCCCCTGTGGGACTGTGGGAGGCAGGTCTCGGAGGACCAAGTGCCAGTGCAGGTGGGCGATCAGGCTGGGAGTCACACCTGCACCCTTGCTGCCCGCCCTACAGTCTGCCATCTACTCTATCGCACTACCTGTGGTGGGCAACCCGGGTCCTGCGCTAGCTCCCTATGGGGCAAAGCAGAAGCCGGCAACCTTTGGTTCCCCAGTTGGGGTTCCTTGGGCAGGCTCCCAAGAATAGTGCAGGGGGCCCCTCCAACATGGTTTTTTTTTTTTTGGTTGGGAGCGCCCTGCCTGGACCACCTGCTGATGGTGTTCGCAGAACAGAAGTTCACGCAAAGGTGGAATGATGCAATGGAAAATGCTTGGAAGAAAAAGATCGAGTAGAGGTTATTTTCGAAGGTTGTTGGTTGCTGGGATTGATGACTTCCAGCAAGGGCACCAAAATGGAGACTCAGGAACTGGGCTGGGGTGCAAGCTGACGGGAAGACAGCTTGACGTGGAGGTTCCTAGGGTGGCGGGATCGGGGTGGGGTGGGGTGCACGGTAGGTGGTGGCACGCTGCAGCAGGAAGGCAGCGCGTGTTGAAGCGCCCGGCCGGCTGCTGCACGCAGCGGTCCTGCGCCAGGGCCCTGACCAGGCTCCGCGCCTCTCCAGGGGGCACGCGTTCCAGTTCATACCGGCTCAGCGGCTGATTCTCAGTCCTGGTGCTGAGCAGCAGTGGAGAGGACGGGTGCAAGTGGGCGGGTTCTGGGGGGAGTCCCTCCCATCCTTCTCTCCCAGTGTGGGGGTCCTTCCATCTCTGGCTTCTGGGGGGTGGGGTGAGGGCTCTGCGCCCCTGGATGGCTCCACTGCTTTCCCCAGGACACCTGCTCCACTTGACCTGCCTCGGAGGTCGTAGGGAGAAAGCCTGGACGTTTCCTTTCCCCAGCTGCATGTCCAGGACCCTCTGGCTTCTACTGGCAGAGGGTGACCCTGACCGGATGGGTGCACCAGGTCTTGGGGTTGGATGATGGACGTGCCATGTCACATGGGAAGAGTTGGGACACAGTTCCAGCTTCCTACCTGGTGCTTTGCGTGATCTGTGACTCAGCCAGCGCCCGGCGTCACCCATTTATTGACACCCGAGGCTGTTATAATCTGGGTGCAATACACGTGCATGATGGGCTGGATGCTCCCTTGGGTAAGTCTCCTTTCTTCCGAAAAGGAATTTGGGAGCAGCCAGGAAACCTAGGTTACAGTTCTTGCTCCAGGGCGGTGTGAGTCTGAGCAAGTTATTTCCTGTCTTGGTTCCATGGTTTCCTCATCTCCTTGGCTCACAAGGCCACTGGGAGGCACCTGGCACTCAGGAAACACCCGAAAAATGTTCCCATTCTGTGACCTCATATAGCACACCACCCAGGAGGTCAGTTTGTGGAGGTGGGGAGGGGTGCAGCTCGCTGGCTTCTTTGTTCGGGATTCTAGACTGACCTTGGGGATGGGGTGGGAGAAGCCTGAAGTGGTGATGCACTCTCCCCCCACCTCCACTGAGGGCCTCTTTCCTCCAGCCTTCCCGGCCCCTGACAAACAGTCAGAGCAGCGGAGGTACCCTGCAGTGCCACACGGGAGAATTTATTGGCCTACTCGCGGATTTCCCCGTCCAGCCTTCCCATCCGGATGCTTGCACGATGTCCGCCCTCCGCTCGCACTGGCTCCCATCCAAGGCTGCAACCACCTGTAGGAGAGGACTCGGCGTTAGGAGCGAAGACCGCCCCCAGGGGGCGCTGCCGTCCAGAGAGAGGGCTTCGGGACCCGGCCTTTCCACTCTCTCAGGTTAGAGATAGGGGCTTTAGGGGAAACCTCCCTTTGCGCTGGACCCCCAAGCCCATCACCCCCTTCTTTCTTGGGACCTGAATTACTTCCTGGTTTTTTGTTTATTTGTTTTTTCATGCTAAGGAACTTTTTCAGAGTAAATCTTATTTAGACCATGAATAAATAAAACTTTGCCCTACTTGGTCACTTCCTTTTCCCCACACTTAGAAGTTCCCGAACTCGCTAGCTCAGGGTTTTGTGAGATTCTGAGCCATAGCGTTGTGGCCCCACCTGAGGTCTTCAGGCCGTGGGATGACACCTCAGAACCCATAGTCCCAGCGTGCCTCCTTCCCCAGAGCCCCTGGCTGGAGGCTGAGAGCGACCACCCCGCAGGGTGGCCTTGGTCACTGGCTCCCCCCTCTCTGGGCTTCCCTCTCTAGGTATAAGTGAGGCCTGCCAGCCCAGCCCCCAACTTCAGATCCCAAACCCCTCTGGGCCCTGCTGGACACCTGCATCTCACCCTGCGGGGCAGCGCGTTCTCACACCCTGTATGGATGGTACATGGGCAGCTCAAGCGACGCCGAGCAGAAGCGGGTGCAGCAGCGCTTGACCAGGCGCTGGGTGGATGATCGGCACATCACACGGGGCCCTGGGAGGTGGACGCGTGTGGGCAGCCCCTCAAACCAGATCCACTGGTCAGCTGCTTCCAGCTGCTTCGCGTCCCCCATGGCGGTCCCCTGCGGCTGGGTCTTCAGGCAGACGACTTGGTCAGCGGGTAGTTGCCTCCCCCGGGCACCAGGGCAAATGGTCAGGCCATGAGCCCTCGATGTCCCTGTGGTCTCAAGCTCCACCTCTCTGTCTGTCTTTGGCAGTGCTGCATGTGACTGCTGGGCCTTGCTCTTGGGCTTTGACTCTGCAGGCTTCCCTGTGGCCTCTAACTTCTTGGACTCACGTTGTTTCTTAGAGCATCTAGCCCTGTAGGGCTCTCCACTACTCTGGTGCACTTTGTCGCTGGCAGTGTTGTTCCTGATAAGGAGAGGGCAGTCAGCAGAACAGGGTGGAGGCTTAGCCTGGCCCTAAGACACCTGGCGTGGGGGGCCTGGTAAGAAGGCTGGAGGGCCTGAACTGGAACTTCTCGACTGCCTGGGGGCCTGGCGCCTGGGGGCAAAGGATGGAGAGGCTGGGAAGGCAAGAGGCAATCTCTAGCAGGTAGAACCCCTAGGAATGCCGATGCATCGATCAGTAGGTTAGTGTCGCCTCTCTCAATTTCAGCTGATGGGGTGAACTAGTCCAGAGATCTTTTTCAAATCATGTTCAAGAAATCTGAGGGTTCTGAGGGCTTCCCTCACCCCCCTGCCCCCAGGGGCAGGCTGCTGGCAGGATACCTTCTCGCACAATAACACAATTGGGGATTGGGGACCAATATTGGAAGAGGTTTTGCTGCTTTAAAAAGGTGGGGAACTCTGGGACCAGCCGATCCTGACCCTCTTGCCTGCCTGTAGGAGGCCAGCCCAGAGACAGGAGCCTGGAGACGTGGAGGTATCCAGAGACTAAATGCAGGAAGGGACTGGCCCCAAAGGTGTCTGCCATAGATGGGCTCCCCTGCAAAGTGGCAGCGCCATCCTAGTTGTGTGTGGAGAGGGGCGAGGCCTTGGGCTCAAGATAACGACAATACTGAGGATGCTAATGGCCACCACTGCTTGAGCATGCCCACTGTGCGTCAGGCCCGGGACCCCCACGGCTGTCCTGCAGTGAGAGGCAAGGAAGAGGCGGAGCAGCTTGTAGAACACAGGCTCTCAGATAGACAGGCTGGGGTCCAAATTCGCTTCTGCCTCACGCCATCTGTGTGCTTTGGGGCAAGAAATTTAACCTCGCAAAGCCGTCGTAAAACTGGGATAAGTCTGTCTACCTAATAGGATGGTAATGAAGAATGAACTAAATGGGAAAATGCTGGTAAAGTACTTAGCATAGTACCTCGCACTGAGCGGGTGCCTACTACATGTAAGCTTTCTTCCGACGTGACTGATGAGGAGACAGCCTCAGCAAGGTGCCTGGTCGGCAGGGAATCCTAGGCTTGTGTTGACTTGGGGGCGGGGGAGGGGGGGAGTGTCTGTCCCTCCGGCTCAGGGCCCCAGGTGGTGGTCAGCCCCCTCATTGGACAGTTATGACCATGGCAGCTCTGCTACCGCACAGGAATGGCTTCACATCCTAGCTCTGCTCCTTGCCAGGGCAGCTAACTGGGACGGCACTTCAGCTCCGCAAAATAGGGCTCATCTATACCTTTGTCACAGAGCCGCGGTGCGAATTTGCTTTTCTAAATGCCTTAGCCAGGGCCTGTTCCTAGGAAAGAGAGCTGGGTCCACGGTGGGGGCTGCGCTCACCCAGAGGAGATCAGGAACACCACCGGAACTTCGAGCACTGAATTCCGATACCTGTTGGCCAGGTTATATAGTTTTTTGATCCGGGGGTTCGAGGTCTTGAGTAGCCTTAAGAGTGACAAGTTTTTTATCATCTGCCAGAGTCAAGAAACCAGAAAGACAGAAGCTTCAGCTCTCCTGGGATAGGCTCCCACTCCCCACCCGACTGCGGCTCAGCTCAGCCTGGTGACTCCTGGGTCACGCAGCCACAGGCAGCCAGGAGCAGAACCGCAGGGGACCCAAATGGGACATCTCACCATTTTAAGTCGGTTCCACTTAGTGACTTTGCTGAGAGCCTGCTGTATCTTTTCCTGTGGTTCCTCATCTTGCATCTGAGAGACAGAGGGAGGGAGGGGGGCTTACACCGGGCCATCCCCCCGAACGCCTCTGTAAACCTCTCATCTGACTCGGTATCATTTGACTCACCCTGGACTAGAAGTTTGTCACCTTGGTTTTGGGGGCGGAGGTGGGCAGACCACTAACTCTCCTGACCTCCCTTCACCCTTCACCTCTCCCGTTCCCTCCACCGGCCCTGGTTAGACTCTGGGTAAGACTCCCTCCAGGTCTGGTCCCTCGTCCAACCTTGAACACCACTCTACCCTTGGGCCTCTTCTTTGCTGATGGACTCATGCTGGGGCTGTGAGGCTTCAGAGACAACAGAACAAGACAGTTACCAGGTACTGCCTGCGCCCGGCCCCTCTCAGTTCAGCCAGCACTCACACTGGGCATCAGAATGCCTGTGCTGCAATTCCCAGGGAGGGGAGCTGTGACATCACTGAAGTGTGTGACAGCAGCAGGCCTGGGTCTCCAAGGAGCATGTGTGCGGCAGGGGCGGAGGGTGGAGGGTGAGGAAGGAACTCCCATCTGTGGAGAAACCTAGTAGGTGCCAGAGAGAGGCACATTCTGTCACCACCTCTGTCACATTCTGTCATAAGAGGACCAGCCTGCGGTCAGGCAAGTCTTCAGAGAGATGGCGCTAAGGGACAGCAGAAGGGTGTGAGGTGGGCAGGGCATTCTCAGAAGAGGGAGTTTAAAAAACATGTAGATGTGGGGGTGCTGGGATAGCTCAGCAGGTTGAGCACTTGCCTTGCAACCACGAGGTCCAGGGATCGAATCCTGGCCCCAGCCCGTGCAAATCCATGTGCTGAACTGCAGCACAACTGGTAACCACTGGGATGGTGATGAAGGTTTTCGCCTCCCATGAGGGAGGCCCCCAGTTTGGTCCCCGTCCTGTGTGGCCCAATATCCACCTGCGTGGAATGAAACCATGTCACAACTAATGATGTACAACTATGGAGACTGCTCTGGGCCCTCCCCCTTCTCTCTGTCTGTCTCTCTCACCTTCTCTCAAACAAAATAAAGCTTTAAAAAAATACACAAAAAAAATTTTTTAATGTAGGTGTGGAAGGGATTATGAGCAGTTATGTTTGCCAGAGTTGAAAGTAGGGGCCATGAGTGACGGGCTGAAACTGGAGATGTGACCACCAGGCTGCTGGGAGTTTGTCCAGAGGGTCCAGAGCTGGATTCAGTGCTGGGAGCCTGGCCCAGGTGCCTCTGCCATTCTCTTCGAGCCCATACTTTTCACCCCTCGCTCTCTTCTCCCTCTTCAGAAGCTGTGCCCACGTAGGCAATTCATCCCCAAGGAGACAGCGCGTTCTCTGACCAGACTTTGTACCCCCGCAAGGGCTCCCAAAGCAGTTTTCCATATTTCGTCTCTCTCGTTTGGTCCTTCCAATTACATGGGAAAACCATTTGTAGGAGACTTATCTAATGACACACAGCTGGTCAGTCTTGTGGACTAACTCCAAGACTCTTGAGTGAGAAACCACCACTCTCTTCTATTTTTCTGAGTTGTGGTAAAGTACACATAACTTAAATTGTTACCACTTAGTCCTTTTGAAGTATACAGCTCAGTGGTTTTCAGTGCACTCACAGCGTTGCACAACCATTACCACCATCCATCTCCACGACACTTGTTACCTTGCAAAACTGAAGCTAGGGTTCCAATTTGTCCACTTCCTGACCAACACTTACTATTATTTTTTGATAGCAGCCATCCTAATGGGTATGAGGTTCCACTCTTTTTGTTTGTTTGTTTGTTTGTTTCTCATAATTTGTATTTTAGTTTCTCTAAAGTCAGGTTTACTGGGATGTATTTTACATACATTAAAATTCACCTTTTTAGTGTATATTCTATGAGTTTTGACAAGTGCATACTATTATATAACCACCATAAACAATATGTAGAGTACATTCTATGAGTTTTGACAAGTGCATACTATTGTATAACCACCATAATCAATATGTAGAATGGTTTCATAATTGTCCCACATTCCCTTGTGCAAAATCTCTTTCTAGTTAATCCTCTTCCCATTCCTGGTTCTGGCAACAACTGAGGTGTTTTCAGTTGCTTAGCTTTAACTTTTCCAGACCATCATATAAATGGAATTCTACAGGATGCAGCCTTTTGAATCTGGAATTCTTTGACTTAACACAAATGCATTTGAGATTCGCACATGTTGGTTGTACTAGAAGTTTGTTTCTTTCCATTGCTGAGTAGTATTTCATTGTATAAATATGCCACTGTTTGTTACCTAATACAGATGTTATCTCTTCTTCTACTGAGCCGATCTAGTGAGTTGTTGTTTAAAGATTTATTCTATTGCTTGAGAGAAGGAGAGAGAGAAGGGGGAGAGCCCAGAGCAGTCTCCATAGTTGTACATCATTGGTTGTGACATGGTTTCATTCCATACAGGTGGATGTGGGGTGGTGCAGGGCCAGAACTGAACTGGGGACTTGCCACATGGGAGGCAAGAACCCCTGCTGCCAACCCAGTGGTCACCAGCTGCACTGCAGTTCAGCATGTGCGTTTGCATGGGCCAGGGCTGGGATTCTGTTGCTGGACCTTGTGACCACAAGGCAAGCCCTCAACCTTCTGAGTTATCCCAGCATCCACTGTAGTGAGTTTTTTTTAATTTTGGTTTCTATATTGGTCTTCTAGGGCTGCTGTAACAAGTTCTCACAAATCTGATGGATTAAAACAACAGATTTATTTTTGCACAGTACTGGAGGCCACAGGTCCAAAAATCAAGGTGTTGGTTCCTTCTGGAGGTTTCACAGGAGAATCCATTCCACGCTTCTCTCCTAGCATCTGGTGATTGCCAGCAATCCTTGCCTTGTAGACCGATCATTCTGATGACTGTCTCCATCTTCTCATGGTGTTCTCCTCTGTCTTTCTATGTTCTCACATAATCTTCTTATACAAATACTAGTTGTTGCATTTAGTGCCCACCCTAATCCAGTATGACCTCATCTGCAAAGATACTATTTCCAAATAAGGTCACATTCTGTGGTTTTGGGTAGACAGGAATTTTTGGAGGACAATATTCAACCCAGTATAGTTACTTATTCTTCAGTTGTTAGGATTTCTGTTTGGTTCTTTTGATCTTCTTCCCACCCCACCCCCACCCCCACCCCTGTTATTTTACATTTGATAGTTATTTCAAGAATGTATGTGATTGCTTGTTGAATCATTTTTGTAATAACTGTTCAAATCCTTATCAGATAGTTACAACATCATGTGATTTGTCTGCATCTGTTGGTTGTCTTTTCTCGTCCAAGTTGAGTTTTTCCTCGTCCAAGTTGAGTTTTCCCTCGTTCTTTGTAGGGTGAGCTATTTCCATTTATCATCTGAACATTTCTGGATCTCATCTAAGCCTTCTGCTTTATTAGGATTCTGTTGACCTGGGCCAGTGGTAAGGGGCACCCGCTCCTCGCCACCAGTGGGGGTGAGTTCATACTCCCCACGTGGCCTCCACCGGCACCATGGAAATCGTACGGAAGGGTACTTGTTACTGCTGGGCAATGGGGGAGCCCTGGCTCCCCCCTGTGCCTCCTGTACCACCACCTGGAGGTGGGGGAGGTGTCTTGTTTCTACAAAGATTAAAGTATAGGCTTTGCCCTCTGCCTTTTTTTTTTTTAATTCTTTTTTTTTTTTTTAATATATATATATATTTTTATTTATTTTGACAGAGAGACAGAGAGAGATGCAGAGACAGAGAGAGAACTGAACTAGGGGAGCTCCCAGTTCAGCATATGGTTCCGCATGGGCCAGGGCCGGGCGGGATTCAATCCTCGGTCCCCGGCGCTGCAACGTGAGCGCCTAACCCATTGAGCCATCCCGGCTTCCCCTGCCCTCTGCCTTTACTAATGGAGATTGGGAATGAGGTTTTGCTGGAGTGGTGCACGTAATGTCAAAAGATTTCTGTCTTGTGAGGGTGTCCCTTTTCCAGTTCTTTGACAAGAACAGACTTTTCATCAGGGTGATATCTGTCTGCCTGTTTGGCATTTCCAGATTGCAGGATTCTCCCGCACCCTAGCCAAAAGAAAACCCAGGGACTCGCTGGTGCACTATTTGAGTGAGTGCTGGGTTTCCTGGTTGGTCTGCCTTCTTATGTTTGTTTTATATATAGTGTGCTGGACTTAGTGGAAGGGATTAAGAGGACTGCATCGCCTCCATCTTGTTCAGAACCTGAAATTCTCTTTATTCTATATTCCCTTTATGCCTCTAAATCCAAGCTGGAGATATATCTGAATATATAATCTTTTTAAGAGCATGTGGGTCACTCTGAATCTGATTCAAGTCCACTCTCTGAGACAAAAACCATGCTCACAACTTCTTTGAGATAAGCCCTTCTCTCCATTAGGCTTCTGGGAAATGGCTAAGGGACAATACCCTGAAGCTTTCTCGAATCCATGTTGTTTGATTCACCAGATCTGTGAGGCATGCCTATCATTTCTTTAGAAGTCTTTTATCTGACTGAGTAGTATACTGAGGCATTGCCTTAAATCTTCCTGAGCTGTAAACAGAAGTTTTTATAGTCACATTCAGTTTTGGACCTTTTGTTGGTTGTTTTTGGCAAGGCCTTGGATTTGAGCTTTGTTAGGAAACCAAGTCTTAGTTTTACCATCATTTGCCATTTGGAGAGGTTGAGAATTTTCTACCATGATGTCTTGGCTCCTTCATACTTTACAGTCCTTCCTTTTTTGCTCAGGGTTTCTCACCCTCAGCACAGTTGACATCTTGGGCAGGATAATTCTTTGATGTGGGGGGCAGGACGTGTGGGGAGAGGGTCTATCTTGTGCATTACAGGATATTTAAGTAGCCTGGGCCTCTACTAAGAACCCAGCAGCAACCTGTCCAGTTGTGACAACCATAAATGAATGTCTCCAGACATTGCTACATGTCCCCTGGGAGGCAGCATCACTCTCACTTGAGAACTGTTGCCTTTTAGCAGCAGGGAGAGACCCCTCTAACACCTTACTTAGAAATAGCCAGAGCGGCATCACCCAACTCTTTGGGCATGTTTTCTGCTTTCCACGTCACCACAGGCAACAGGGTTGCCAAATTTCGTGCCACCACATAACACGAATTCCTCTTCCCCCACCTTCCAGTAGTGTTTGCCTCACTCTCCTGTAAGCCCTGCCTGCAGCCTGTCAAAGGCCTGAGGCTTCTAGTCCTATAAGAGCTTTTTTCGAGTGCTCGTTTCTTTTTTTTTTTTTTAATATATTTTTGTTTTGTTTATTTTATTTATTTATTTTTGACAGAGAGAGAGAGAGAGAGAGAGAGAGAGAGAACTGAACTGGGGGAGCTCCCAGTTCAGCATATGGTTCCGTACGGGCCGGGGCCGGGATTCGATCCCTGGTCCCCGGCGCTGCAAAGTGAGCGCTTAACCCACTGAGCCATCCCGGCTTCCCCGAGTGCTCGTTTCTTAAGGCCACTTCCATATTTTAGAGAGCTGTGACAGCAACGCTCTCCTCCAGCACCAAAAATCTGTGTATGTCATCTACTGCTGCACAGCAAATTATCCCCAAATCGAGCTGTTTTAAAACAGGTGTTTGGGAAAAGCTGGGATGGCTCAGCGGGTTAAGCGCTCATTTTGAAGCCCCGGGGACCAAGGATCGAATCCCGGCCCTGGCCCGTGTGGACCCATATGCTGAACTGGGGTGTGCCCCCAGTTCAGTTCTTGCCAGGGCCTATGTGGGAGGCTCCTGGCCCAGTTCCTGCCCTGCGCAGTCCTGTGCCCACCTGTGGAGTGAAACTATATGGAAAACTAATGCTGTCAACCATGGAGACTGCTCTGGGCCCTCCCCCTTCTCTCTGTCTCTCTCTGTCTCTGTTTCTCTCTGTCAAAAATCAATAATAAATCTTTAAAAAAATAAAATAAAACAGGTGTTTAACTCAAAGGTTTTTGAGCAGCCAGAACCCAGCAATGTGCTAGCTGTGTGGTCCTGCCTCAGTCTCACCCGGTTGCAGTCAAGCTGCTGGCCAAGGCTGCATGGTCTCAGGGCTGCATGGTCTCAGGACTGCATCATCTCATGGCTGCATCGTCTAAAGGCTCTGCTAGGGCCGGTGAACCTGTTCCCATGCTCACTTGTGAGGTTGCTGACAGGCCTCTGCTCTCTGGATGCTGGCTGGAATCGTCAGTTGTGGGCCTCTCTGCAGGGCTGCTGACAACATAGTAGATGTCCGCCACCCACCACACCCCCCCACACACCCCCGCCCCTCAAACCGCCCCAGATCCAAGCAATACAGAGAACGCACACCCGAAAGGGAAGCTGTGGCCGCCCTTTTTTTTTTTGGAAATTCTAGTTTTGGAAGCAATATACCTTCATTTTTGCCAAGTCTTATTGGTTATATAGAGTAACCTTGATGTGTAGGAGAGGACTACACAAAGGTCTGAATAAACAGCAGGCAAGGAACATTGGGAGTGCTTTGGGTGGCTCGCTGCTACATTTCAGTTTTATTCAATTCAAGATATTTTTCTAATTTCCTTTTGGACTTCATCTTTTTTTTTTTTTAAATATTTATTTATTTATTTATTTATTTATTTTGAGAGAGAGAGATACAGAACTGAACTGGGGGAGCTCCCAGTTCAGCATATGGTTCCGCACGGGCCGGGCCGGGATTCGATCCCTGTCCCCGGCGCTGCAAAGTGAGCGCTTAACCCACTGAGCCACCCCGGCTTCCCCTGGACTTCATCTTTGACTCATGTGTTATTTTGAAATGTTTTTGTGTTTTATTTCCAAGTATTGTGCTGTTTTCCAAATATCTTTTTGTTATTGCTATTTTAGTTCTTTGATAGTCATAAAACATTCTGTATGTTTTAAGTTCTTTTAAATTTATTGAGGTTTGTTTTATGGCCCAGAATGTGATGTTATCTTGGTGAATGTTTTATGTGCAATGGAAAAGTGCTTATTTTGCTGTTGGGTAAAGTGTCATAAAATGTCTATCAGAACAAGTTAGTTGATAGGGTCCAGGTTTTCCACATCCTCAGCTCTTTTTTCTGTCTAGTACTTATTTTATTGATTACTGAGAGAGAAGTGTTGAATTATCTCATTGTAGCACAGATTTTTCTCTTTCTTATTCTAGGTCTGTTGGTTTTTATGTATTTTTGAATCTCTACTATTAGATGTATACACATTTATGGTTGTTAAGTCTTCTTAGTAAATTGAACCTTTTATCATTATGCAATGTCCCTCTTCATCCCCGATAATAGTCCTTCTTTTGAAGTCTGTTTAGTGAGATTCAGACTGTTGCTCCAGTTTGCTTTGTTTAGTGTTTGTATGGTATATCTTATTCCACCCATTGACTTTTGACTCATATATTTCTTTATAGTTAAATTGGGGTTTTTGTAGATAACATTTTATTGACTCTTCCCCCCTCCCCCCCATCTACTAATCTGTCACTTAATTGGTTGTCAGTACAGTTGGATTAAAATCTTTCATTTTACAATTTGTTTTCTGTTTTTCTTCTTTTTCTTTCAGACTGAATTGATTGTTTTGTCAGGGAAAGATGGTACCAAAAGTAGACAATGGGATTTATTCTATCCAATCAAGACAACTTATCACTCATAGCACACGAAACAACATGAACACTGGCATAGTTTTCTGTTGGTTCACGCAGCCCTACATCTGACAGGTGATGCTGTGGTCTCAGACACGTGGTGGGTCTGTGCTGTGGCTGAGAAAGCCAGGCCAGCACCTCCATAACAAGCAGTAAGCAAGCCTGCCTCTGCGTGAGAAAGACATGCTCTTACCTCGCAAAACTGCAACCAGACTCACAGTCCTGAGCCCAGGCCCTGGTGAAATAGAAGTCAGGGCCTTGCAATTCTGATATACTCAACAAGTCACATTGAACAGAAGAGGATGCCTCCCCATATTTTTATTATTCCATTTTATCTCCACTATTGGCTTGTTACATTTTAAAAGATTTGTTTTTAGTAGTTGCCCTTGGATTTACAATGTATTTAATTAAATAATTATACTAAATCGTTGAATAATATTATATCACTTCTTATATAGCATAATGACCCTTTAACAGTGTATTTCCGATTCCTCATCATTTTTACTATTGTTATTGTCATACACTTTCCTCTTATTTTTATTTATTTATTTTATTGTTTTTGAGAGAAGGTGTGAGAGAGAGAGAGAAAACGGGGGAGGGCCAGAGCAGTCTCCATAGTTGTACATCATTAGCTGTGACACAGTTTCATTCCACACAGGTGGATGTGGGGTTGCGTGGGGGAGGGGGAGACTGAACTGAGGGACTTGCACATGGGAGGCAAGACCCTTTGCTGCTGAGCCATGCCAGCAGTTACCAGTTGAGCAGAAGTTCAGCATGTAGGTTTGCACAGGCCGGGGCTGGGAATCAAATCCCGCACCTCGCTATTGTGAGACAAGTGCTCAACTGCTGAGCTATCCTGGTATCACCATTTTCTTTTTTATATATGCTGTGAACCCCACAGTGTATTGCTATTCTTTTGCTTTAGACAGTTATCTTTTAAGGTGATTAAAAACAGAAAAATGTTATATTTTGCCTTTGTTCCATCCATTTTCCAGAGATCTTCATTTCTATATGTACATCCAGGTTTCTCTTTGGTATCATATTCTTTCTGCCTCCAGAACTTCCTTTACTATTTCTTTCTTTTGCAATTACAGTTAAAAACCAATATTATTTTATATTAGTTTCAGGTATACAGCATAGAGGTTAGACATTTATATGACTTATAAAGTGATTCCTCCCTCGATTAGTCTTGTACCCACTTTTACCATTCCTTGTAGTGCTGATCTGCTGGTAATGAATTTTCTGCTTTGGTTCATCTGAAAAAAGTATATTTCTTCATGTTTGAAAGATATTTTTTCTGGGTATGTATAGAATTTTGGGTTGGCATTTTTACTTTCAGCATTTTAAAGCTATCATTCTATTGTTGTTTGGTCATATAATTTCTCTGATAAGAAGTCTGCTGTAATTCTTATCTTTGTTCCTATGTAGGTAGTCTTTTTCCTCTAGATACCTTTATGATTTTCTCTTTATCTTTGGTTTTCAGCAGTTTGAATATAAGTCATATTGTGTGTGTGTGTGTGTGTACTTCTATCTGTATCTCTTCTTCTGGCATTCAAATTATACATATGGTAGATCTTGGACATTCTGTTTTGTTTTGCTTCACTCTTTTTTTCTCTTTCTTTTTCATTTTGGATAGTGTCTGTTGAGCTGTCTTCAAGTTCACTGATTCTTTTCTCAGCTATGTTCAGTTTACTGGTGAACCTGCCAAAGGCATTCTTCACATATTTTTTTTAAATGTGTGGAATTTCTCATATGCCTCTTTTTTATAGTTTCCATCTCTCTGCTAAAATTTTCCTTCTGTTTATGCATGTTGTCCATATGCTCCAACAGAACCTTTCACAAATTGTGATAGTTTTAAATTCTGGGGAAGCCAGGATGGCTCAGTGGGTTAAGAGCTCACTTTGCAGCGCCGGGGACCAGGGATCGAATCCCGCCCGGCCCTGGCCCATGCGGAACCATATGCTGAACTGGGAGCTCCCCCAGTTCAGTTTTCTCTGTCTCTGTATCTCTCGCTCTCCCTGTCAAAAATAAATAAATAAATAAAAATATATATTAAAAAAAAAAAAATGGACGCCAGAAGTCTAAGCTGTCAATTTTTTTATTGTACCTTTCAACACCTTTTGCCATCCATTCCTGGCTCTGCTTCCCGGGTCTTTCTCTTGGGGGACACCCTTCCAACATAGCTCCCTGAATTATTTCTAGCTTGGATTCTTTTCTTCTGTCCACCCTTTCATCTGGCAAATATCTCACAAAGAGAAAGGACAGTGGTTCTTGTGCTGTCACTATCTTGGGGACAACTCAACATAATCCCAGTAGTCCTATTGCCAGAGATAAACCTGACAAGGGAGGAGGTGACTGGGAGCTGAGCTCTCATCCACTGTGTTCCTGGCTTGGCCTCATTCCTCTGTGCAGGGAAATGAGACCAAGTATCTACTCCATCCATTAAAGGAGTAGGAATCAAACTGATCAAACAGTGGTTGGAAGATAAAAACTGAAACAGGATAAAGGGGAACAGGCTGGGAGGAGTGATGACAAGCAGAGTGTCTGGGGGCAGCCTGCCTGGGTTCAGATTCCAGCTCCATCACTTACTCACTGCTCCTTCACCTCTGCATCTTAGTTTCTGAATCTGTAAAATGGAAATAATAGTACTTACCTCACAGGATTGTTAAGAGGATTCAATGTTAATATATGCAAAGCACTTATAAGAGTGACAGGTATATTATGCTCTGTAGAAGTATTAACTATTAGAGAGCACTTCCTGTAATTTCAAAAATTCATGGGAAAAAAGCAGTTTATTCCCCTTCTCAGAACTCATTATAGTCAAAACAGTTCATGTTTACTGAGCGTCTCCAAAGTGTCCAAGTCCTATGCTAAGCATTTTATATGAATTATCTCATAAGAGGTGGGGATTAATTATTCCTGTCTCATAGGCAAGGAACGCCAGGATCAGAGAAATTAAGCATTTGTTTACACAGCTGGCTGGATGCAGAGCTAGGTTCACAACCCAAGAGGATCTGACGGCCACGCCTGAGCTCTCAGCCACTGCACTTGTTGCTTCCCATAAACTAGTTTCCCCGCTTGTAAGACAGCAGGAAAGCTGTTTGCTGCATTTACCTCACAGAGTTGTTCTGTGATCCCAAGAACAACAGAAGAGGCAGTGCTTTAAGTATTTGTACAGAGAAACCTGAACCCGTGGTGACTTTTCACACCTCCATCCCTTTGCACGTGCCCTTCCCCCTCATCTCTGCTTGTTGAACTCATTTCTTCCAGACTCAGCTCTGATACCAGGCCTAGATTTTATTCTAACGAGGGAAGGATTTAAGCAGGGGGTGGCTCATCAGACTTGCTTCTGAAATGACGAGTGGAGGGTAGCAGGGCCAGAGTACAGGAAAACCAGATAGAAGGCTGTGGTAGGAGCCACCCAAGAGATGGTGGTGGGGACAGGGAGGAATGATGGGTTGTAAGGATAGTTAGGAAAGAGAATCGACAGGAAATGGAGATGTATTTTAATGTGGGCAGCGAAGGACAGGGAGGTGCCAAGGATGAGTCCTGGTTTTGGATTTGCTCAGGGATGTTTGTTGAATGAACGATCGAGTGGCCCCACAGCGGAAGCATCTCCGACAGACATCTCCCCACCTCGAGCGGTTTCTGGAGCTAAGAGCACAGAGGCTGAGTGGAAGGCAGAAGGAAAAGAATGGGCACAATCTAGCGGTCAGGGAGCTACTAGATTGCCCCTTCTGGCACTGAACTGAGCCAGGAGGCGCTGACAGGGGGCACGCGTTCCCCCTGTGGGCCCGCAGTAGGCACCGCTCCCGTCCGTCCCCGCCAGCCCCGGGGCGCAGCGCTGTCAGCACCCTGCAGGAGTTGTCGGGGCGCAGCGCTGTCAGCACCCTGCAGGAGTTGTCGGGGCGCAGCGCTGTCAGCACCCTGCAGGAGTTGTCGGGGCGCAGCGCTGTCAGCACCCTGCAGGAGTTGTCGGGGCGCAGCGCTGTCAGCACCCTGCAGGAGTTGTCGGGGCGCAGCGCAGCGGCCCACCCTCCCGCCCTGACCCGCCCCGCCCCGCCCCGTTGGGCGCCCACCCCGCCCAGTGCTCTGGAAACGCTGGGCGGCGGCTCTGTCCAGTCCCGGGGCCAGGGACCAGCGGCTGCCTGGTGAGTGCCGGGGTCAGGGGCGCCTCCGCCGCAGTGCACCTGCCCTGACGGGGGGCCGGGGTCGGTGCCCGCCCCTGCCTGCGGCGGGTCCCGGCTGGGGACCTCCCGGGATGTGCGCGCGTCAGTGAGCGTGTGGCCGAGGGTGTCAGGGCGCGGGTGCGTGCTGCTGGTGTCGGGGCTGCCCAGGGGCCCGCGAGCAGCCGGTGCGCGTGGGCCGGGTCCCCGCCGCGGGTGCGGGCCCCGGAGCTGAGCGCGCAGAACCCAGCGGGCGGGCGGCGGGCGGCGGGCGGCGGGCGGCGGCAGGGTGCGGGCCGGGAACTTTTCGGCCGCCCTGGAAGTAGGGAGCGCGACAGCTCGGTCCCGCCGCGGGGACCCGCGACAGCCCGAAGGGGCTGCCCCGGCCGCCGGGCGAGAGGCGGGCGCGTGTGCCCGCCGCCCCTCCCCCACTTCCGCCTCCCGCCTCTTCCTCGTTCCCGGCTCCCAGGGCCCCGGCGTCCCGGAGGAGCCCCGGCGGCGCAGCCCCACCCGGCCGCCGGCGCTGGAGCCGACAGGCCGCGTCGGCGGGGGCGCCGGCGGCGCAGGTAGGGGCTCCGCGGGGCGGCGGCGCAGGTAGGGGCTCCGCGGGGCGGCGGCGCAGGTGCCGCGGGCGGGCGGTGCGGGGCGGTGCGGGGCGCGCGCGGGCCGGGCTCGGCCGCCTCCCCGCCCTCCCCTCCTGCAGACGCCGCTGCCCCTTTTAGGGGACTCTCTGGCGCTCCGACTCCAGTGCGGGTGGGGCCGACCGTGAGCGCTGCCCCCACCTCCTCACCCCTCTCCCCAGCGCCTTTATGCACGTGAACAACCCCGTCCTCTCCCCAGCTCGGGCTCCGCGCCCCCCGGGAGCGCCTCCAATCGGATGCGATTGATGGGGGGGAGGGGCAAGCGGAGGGGGCGTCCGGGAGCCTTAGCCCGTCACTCCCCCTCCCCCCCTCTCCCC